>OX463239.1:80179237-80184237 GCA_949820135.1 Sylvilagus floridanus | reverse complement strand
TAACCCTAACGCTCGCCCTAGACCTAGCCCTAGCCCTAGCCCTAACCCTAAACCTAACCCTAGCCCTAGCCCTAGCCCTAACCCTAACCCTAGCCCTAGCCCTAGCCCTAGCCCTAGCCCTAACCCTAACCCTAACCCTAGCCCTAGCCCTAATCCTAACCCTAACACTAACCCTAAACCTATGCCAAGCCCTAGCCCTATCCCTAGCCCTAGCCTTAGCCCTAGCCCTTGCCCTAGCCCTAGCCCTAGCACTAACCCTAACCCTAGCCCTAGCCTTAGTCCTAGCCCTAACCCTAACCCTAACCATAACCCTGATCCTCAACCTAGACCTATCCCTAGCCCAAACCCTAAACCTAATCCTAGCCCAAGCCCTAGCCCTAGACCTAGCCCTAGCCCTAACCCTAACCCTAACCCTAAATCTAGCCCTAGCCCTAGCCAGAGCCCTAGCCCAAACCCTAACCCTAACCATAGCCCTAGCCGTAGCCCTAGCCCTAGCCCTAGCCCTAACCGTAACCCTAACCCTAGCCCTAGCCCTAGCCCTAGCCCTAGCCCTAACCCTAAACCTAGCCCTAGCCCTAGCCCTAGCCCTAGCCCTAACCCTAACCCTAACCCTAGCCCTAGCCCTAGCCCTAACCCTAACCCTAGCCCGACCCTAACCCTAGCCCTACCCTAACCAAACCCTAACCCTAGCCCTAGCCCTAGGCCTAGCCCTAGCCGTAGCCCTAGCCCTAACCCTAACCCTAGCCCTAGCCCTAGCCCTAGCCCTAGCCCTAACCCTAACCCTAGCCCTAGCCCTAGCCCTAGACCTAACCCTAACCCTAACCCTAGCCCTAGCCCTAACCCTAACCCTAGCCCTAGCACTAACCCTAACCCTAGCCCTACCCTAACACTAACCCTAACCCTAGCCCTAGCCCTAGACCTAGCCCTAGCCCTAAACGTAACCATAAAACTGACCCTAAAGCTAGCCCTAGCCATAGCCCTAGCCCTAGCCCTAACTTCAAACCTAACCCTAACCCTAGCCCTAGCCCTAGCCCTAGCCCTAACCCTAACCCTAGCCCTAGCCCTAGCCCTAGCCCTAGACCTAGCCCTAACCCTAACCCTAACCCTATCCCTAGCCCTAGCCCTAACCCTAACCCCAGCCCTAACCCTAGCCCTACCCTAACCCTAACCCTAACCCTAGCCCTAGCCCTAACCCTAGCCCTAGCCCTAACCCTAACCATAACCCTCTTCCTAAAACTAGCCCAAGAACTAGGCCTTGCTCTAGCATTAGCCCTAACCCTAACGCTAACCCTAAACCTAGCCCTAGCACTAGCCCTAGCCCTAGCACAAGCCCTAACACTAACCCTAACCCTAATCCTAGCCCTAGCCCTAGACCAAGCCCTAACACTAACCCTAACCCTAGCCCTAGCGCTAGACCTAGGCCTAAACCTAACCCTAACACTAACCCTAGCCATAACCCTAAACCTAACCCTAATGCTAGCCCTAGCCCTAGCACTTGCACTAGCCCTACCCTAACCCTAACCCTAACCCTAACCCTAAACCTAGCCCTAGCCCTAGCCCTAGCCCTAGCCCTAACCCTAACCCTAAACCTAACCCTGGCCCTAATCCTAACCCTAGCCCTCAACCTAACGCTCGCCCTATTCCTAGCCCTAGCCCTAGCCCTAACCCTAAACCTAACCGTAACACTATCCCTAGCCTTAGCCCTAGCCCTAGCCCTAACCCTAACCCTAACCTTAACCCTAGCCCTAGCCCTCACCCTAAAACCTAACCCTAACCCTAACCCTAGCCCTAACCCTAACCCAGCCCTAAACCTAACCCTAACCCTAACCCTAGCCCTAGCCCTAACCCTAACCCTAACCCTAGCCCTAGCCCTAACCCTAACCCTAACCCTAACCCTAGCGCTAGCCCTAGCCCTAACCCTAACCATAACCCTAACCCTAACCCTAGCCCTAGCCCTAACCTTAACCCTAACCCTAACCCTAGCACTAACCCTAGCCCTAGCCCTAGCCCTAATGCTAGCCCTAGCCTAGCCCTAACCCTAACCCTAACCCTAACCATAAACCTAGCCCTAGCCCTAGCCCAAGACCTAACCCTAACCCTAACACAGGCCTAGCCCTAGTCCTAGCCCTAGCCCTAGCCCTAAACCTAACCCTAACCCTAGCCCTAGCCCTAGCCCTAGCCCAAACCCTAACCCTAGCCCTAGCCCTAGCCCTAGCCCTAGCCCTAACCCTAACCCTAACCCTAACCCTAGCCCTAGCCCTAACACTAGCCCTAAACCTAACCCTAACCCTAGCCCTAGCCATAGCCCTAACCCTAACCCTAACCCAAGACGTAGCCCTATCCCTAACCCTAACCCTAGCCCTAGCCCTAGCCCTAACCCTAACCCTATCCCTAGCCCTAGCACTAAACCTAACCCTAACCCTAGCCCTAGCTCTAGCCCTAACCCTAACCCTAGCCCTAACCCTAACCCTAACCCTAACCCTAGCCCTAGCCCTAACCCCTTACCCTAGACCTAGCCCTAGCCCTAGCCCAAACCCTAACCCTAACCCTAATCCTGACACTAACCCTAGCCCTAGCCCTAACCCTAAAACTAGCCCTAGCCCTAGCCCTAGCCCTAACCCTAACCCTATCCCTAGCCCTAGCACTAACACTAACCCTAACCCTAGCCCTAGCCCGAGCCCTACCCCTAGCCCTAACCCGAACCCTAGCCCTAACCCGAACCCTAGCCATAACCCTAACCCTAACCCTAGCCCTAGCCCTAGCCCCAGACCTAGCCCTAACGCTAACACTAACCCTAACCCTAACACTAACCCTAGCCCTAACCCTAACCCTACCCCTAACCCTAACCCTAACCCTAACCCTAACCCTAACCCTAAACCTAGCCCTAACCTAAGCCCTAGTCCTAGCCCTAGCCATAGCCCTAACCCTAACCCTGACCCTAACCCTAAACTTAAACCTAAACCTAGACCTAGACCTAGCCCTAGCCCTAGCCCTAACCCTAACCCTAACCCTAGCCCTAGCCCAAGCCCTAGCCCTAGCCCTCAACCTAACCCTAGCCCTAGCCCTAACCCAAACCCTAACCCTAGCCCTAGAACTAGCCCTAGCCCTAGCCCTAACCTGAACCCTAACCCTAACCCTAACCCTAGCCCTAGCCCTAACCATAACCCTACCCCTAACCCTAACCTTAACCATAACCCTAACCCTACCCTAACCCTAGCCCTAGCCCTAGCCCTAGCTCTAGCCAAAACCCTAACCCTAACCATAGCCCTACCCTAACCCTAGCCCTAGCCCTAGACTTAGACCGAGCCCTAACCCTAACCCTAACCCTAGCCGTAGCCCTAGCCCTAGCCCTAACCCTAAACCTAGCCCTAGCCCTAACCCTAAACCTAACCCTAAGCCTAACCCTAACACTAGCCCTAGCCCTAGCCCTAGCCCTAGCCCTAGCCCTAGCCTTAGCCCTAGCCCTTGCCCTAAACCTAGCCCTAGCCCTAACCCTAACCCTAACCCTAGCCCTAACCCTAACCCTAGCACTACCCTAATCCTAACCCTAACCCTAGCCCTAGCCCTAACCCTACCCCTAGCCCTAACCCTAACCATAACCCTCATCTTAAACCTAGCCCAATCCCTACGCCTAGCCCTAGCCCTAGCCCTAACCCTAACCATAACCCTAAACCTAGACCTAGCACTAGCACTAGCCGTAGTCCTAGCCCTAACCCTAACCCTAATCCTAGCCCTAAACCTAGCCCTAGCCCTAGCCCTTGAACTAGCCCTACCCTAACCCTAACCCTAGCCATACCCTAACCCTAAACCTAACCCTAGACCTAGCCCTTGCCTAGCCCTAGCCCTAAACCTAAACCATAACCCTGACCCTAATCCTAGCCCTAGCCCTAGCCCTAGCCCTAGCCCTAGACCTAGCCCTAGCCCTAGCCCTAGCCCTAGCCCTAGCCCTAGCCCTAAACCTAACCCTAAACCTAACCCTGGCCCTAACCCTAACCCTAGCCCTAACCCTAACGCTCGCCCTAGACCTAGCCCTAGCCCTAGCCCTAACCCTAAACCTAACCCTAACATAATCCCTAGCCTTAGACCTATCCCTAGGCCTAACCCTAACCCTAACCTTAACCCTAGCCCTAGCCCTCACCCTAAAACCTAACCCTAACCCTAACCCTAGCCCTAACCCTAACCCCAGCCCTAAACCTAACCCTAACACTAACCCTAGCCCTAGCCCTAACCCTAACCCTAACCCTAGCCCTAGCCCTAACCCTAACCCTAACCCTAACCCTAACCCTAGCGCTAGCCCTAGCCCTAACCCTAACCCTAACAATAAACCTAGCCCTAGCCCTAACCTTAACCCTAACCCTAACCCTAACCCTAGCACTAACCCTAGCCCTAGCCCTAGCCCTAGCCCTAGCCCTAGCCCTAACCCTAACCCTATCCCTAGCCCTAGCACTAAACCTAACCCTAAACCTAGCCCTAGCCCTAGCCCTAACCCTAACCCTAGCCCTAACCCTAACCCTAACCGTAGCCCTAGCCGTAACCCTAACCGTAACCCTAGCCCTAGCCCTAGCCCTAGCCCAAACCCTAACCCTAACCCTAACCCTAACACTAACCCTAGCCCTAGGCCTAACCCTAAAACTAGCCCTAGCCCTGGCCCTAGCCCTAACACTAACCCTATTCCTAGCCCTAGCACTAACCCTAACCCTAACCCTAGCCCTAGCCTGAGCCCTACCCCTAGCCCTAACTCGAACCCTAGCCCTAACCCGAACCCTAGCCATAACCCTAACCCTAACCCTAGCCCTAGCCCTAGCCCCAGACCTAGCCCTAACCCTAACACTAACCCTAACCCTAACACTAACCCTAGCCCTATTCCTAACCCTAACCCTAACCCTAACCCTAACCCTAGCCCTAGACCTAGCCCTAGCCCTAACCCTAACCCTACCCCTAACCCTAACCCTAACCCTAACCCTGGCCATAAACCTAACCCTAGCATTAACCCTAAACCT
>OX463239.1:80171737-80174237 GCA_949820135.1 Sylvilagus floridanus | reverse complement strand
TAGCCCTAGCCCTAGCCCTAACCCTATCCATATCCCTAGCCCTAGCGCTAACCCTAACCCTAACACTAGCCCTAGCCCTAGCCCTAGACCTAGCCCTAACCCTAACCCTAGCCCTAACCCTAACCCTAACACTAACCCTAGCCCTAGCCCTAACCCTAACCCTAGCCCTAGCCCTAGCCCTTGCCTAACCCTATCCCTAGACCTAGCGCTAACCTAACCATAGCCCTAGCCCTAGCCCTAGCCCTAGCCCTAGCCCTAACCCTAACCCTAGCCCTAACCCTAACCCTATCCCAGCCCTAGCGCTAACCCTAAACCTAACCCTAAACCCGGCCCTAACCCTAACACTAGCCTTAATCCTAACCCTAGCCCTAGCCCTAGCCGAATCCCTAGCCCTAAACATAAACCATAACCCTGACCCTAAACCTAGCCATAGCCCTAGGCCTAGCCCTAGCCCTAGACCTAGCCCTAGCCCTAACCCTAACCCTAGTCCTAACCCTAACCCTAACACTAACCCTAGCCCTAGCCCTAAACCTAACCCTAACCCTAGCCCTAGCCCTAGCCCTAGCCCTAATCCTAACCATAACCCTAAACCTAAACCTAAACCTAAACCTAGCCCCAGCCCTAGACCTAGACATAAACCTAACCCTAAACCTAACCCTAGCCCTAGCCCTAGCCCTAGCCCTAACCCTAACCCCAGCCCTAACCCTAACCCTAAACCATAACCCTGACCCTAAACCTAGCCATAGCCCTAGCCCTAGCCGTAGAACAAGACGTAGCCCTAGCCCTAACCCTAACCCTAGCCCTAACCCTAACCCTAACACTAACCCTAGCCCTAGCCCTAAACCTAACACTAACCCTAGTCCTAGCCCTAGCCCTAGCCCTAACCCTAACCCTAACCCTAAACCTAAACCTAAACATAGCCCTAGCCCTAGACATAGACCTAAACCTAACCCTAAACCTAATCCTAGCCCTAGCCCTAGCCCTAGCCCTAGGACTAGGCCTAGCCCTAAACCTAACCCTAGTCCTAGCCCTAGCGCTAGCCCAAACCCTAACCCTAGCCCTAGCCCTAGCCCTAGCCCTAGCCCTAGCCCTAATCCGAACCCTAACCCTAACCCTAACCCTAGCCCTAGCCCTAACCCTAGTCCTAGCCTTAGCCCTAACCCTAAACCTCACCCTAACCCTAACACTAGCACTATCTCTAGCTCTAACCCTAGCCCAAGCCCTAGCCCTAGCCCTAGCCCTAACCCTAACCCTAACCCTAACCCTAGCCCTAACCCTAACCCTAACCCTAACCCTGGCCCTAAACCTAACCCTAGCCTTAACACTAAACCTAGCCCTAGCCGTAACCCTCACCCTAACCCTAACCCTAACCTTAACCATAACCATAACCCTAACCCTACCCTAACCCTAGCCCTAGCCCTAGCCCTAGCCCAAACCCTAACGCTAACCATAGGCCTACCCTAACCCTAGACCTAGCCCTAGCCCTAGACCGAGCCGTATCCCAAACACTAACCCTAGCCCTAGCCCTAGCCCTAGCCCTAACACTAACCCTAACCCTAGCCCTAGCCCTAGCCCTAGCCCTAACCCTAACCCTAGCCCTAGCCCTAACACTAACCATAGCCCTAACCCTAACCCTAACCCTAACCCTGGCCCGAACCCTAACCCTAGCCTTAACCCTAAACCTAGCCCTAGCACTAGCCCTAACACTACCCCTAAACTAACCTTAACCATAACCCTATCCCTACCCTAACCCTAGCCCTAGCCCTAGCCCTAGCCCTAGGCTAAACCCTAAACCTAACCATAGGCCTACCCTAACCCTAGCCCTAGCCCTAGCCCTAAACCTAACCCAAACCCTAACCCTAAACCTAACCCTAACCCTAGCCCTAACCCTAACACTAGCCCTAACCCTAACCCTAACCCTAACCCTAGCCTTAGACCTAGCCCTAGCCCTAGCCCTAACCCTAACCCTAACCCTAACCCTAACCCTAGCCCTAGCCCTAAACCTAGCCCTAGCCCTAACACTAACCCTAACCCTAACCCTAACCCTAACACTAGCCCTAGCCCTAGTTCTAACCCTAGCCCAAGCCCTAGCCCTAGCCCTAGCCCTAGCCCTAACCCTAACCCTAAACCTAACCCTAGCCCTAGCCCTAACCCTAACCCTAAACCCGGCCCTAACCCTAACACTAGCCTTAACCCTAACCCTAGCCCTAGCCCTAGCCGTAGACCTAGCCCTAACACTAACGCTAAACCTAACCCTAGCCCTAACCCTAACCCTAGCCCTAAACCTAACCCTACCCTAACCCTAGCCTTAGCCCTAGCGCTAGCCCTAGCCCTAGTCCTCACCCTAACACTAACCCTAGCCCTAGCCCAAACCCGAACCCTACCCCTAACCCTAACCCTTACCCTAGCCCTAGCCCTAGCCCTAGCCCTAACCCTAACCCTATTCCTAGCCCTAGCCCTAGCCCTAGCCCTAGCCCTAGCCCTAACCCTAACCCTAGCC
>OX463239.1:80159237-80169237 GCA_949820135.1 Sylvilagus floridanus | reverse complement strand
ACCCTAACCCTAACCCTAGCCCTACCCCTAAACCTAACCCTAACCCTAGCCATACCCTAACCCTAACCCAAACCCTAGCCCTAGCCCTTGCATAGCCCTAGCCCTAAACCTAAACCATAACCCTGACCCTAAACCTAGCCCTAGCCCTAGCCCTAGCCCTAGCCCTAGACCTAGCCCTAGCCCTAAACCTAACCCTAGCCCTAACCCTAACCCTAACACTAACCCTAGCCCTAGCCCTAACCCTAACCCTAGCCCTAGCCCTAGCCCTAGCCCTAGCCCTAACCCTAACACTAACCCTTACCATAACACTAAACCAAAACCTAAACCTAGCCCTAGCCCTAGACCTAGACCTAAACCTAACCCTAACCCTAACCCTAGCACTAGCCATAGCCCTAGCCCTAGCCCTAACCCTAGCCCCAGCCCTAGCCCAAGCCCAAGCCCTAACCCTAACCCTAGCCCTAGCCCTAGCCCTAGCTCTAGACTTAAAACTAACCCTAACCCAAGCCCTAGCCCTAGCCCTAGTCCTAGCCCTATCCCTAGCCCTAGCCCTAGACCTAGACTTAGCCCTAGCCCTTGCCCTAGCCCTAGCCCTAGCCCTAGCCCTAGACCTAACCTTAACCCTAGACCTAAACCTAACCCTTAAGCTAACACTAGCCCTAAACCTAACCCTAACCAAAACCCTGGCCCTAACCCTAACAATAGCCTTAACCCTAACCCTAGCCCTAGCCCTAAACCTAACCCTACACCTAACCATAACCTTAACCCTAACCCTAACCCTAACGCTACCCTAACCCTAGCTCTAGCCCTAGCCCTAGCCCTAGCCCTAGCCCAAACCCTAAACCTAACCATAGCCCTAGACCTAGCCCTAGCCCTAGCCCAAACTTAGCCCTAGCCCTAACCCTAACCCTAACCCTAACCCTAACACTAGCCCTAGCCCTAGCTCTAACCCTAGCCCAAGCCCTAGCCCTAACCCTAGCCCTAGCCCTAACCCTAACCCTAACCCTAACCCTAGACCTAGCCCTAACCCTAAGCCTAAACCCGGCCCTAACCCTAACACTAGCATAACCATAACCCTAGCCCTAGCCCTAGCCGTAGCCCTAGCCCTAACACTAACGCTAACCCTAACCCTAGCCCTAACACAAACCCAAACCCTGGCCCTAACCCTAACCCTAACCCTAGCCCTAGCCCTAGCCCTAGCCCTAGCCCTAGCCCTAGCCCTAGCCCTAGCCCTAGCCCTAGACCTAACACTAACCCTAACTCTAACCCTAGCCCTAGCACTAAACCTAACCCTAACCCTAGCCCTAGCCCTAGCCCTAGCCCTAACCCTAACCCTAACCCTAAACCTAACCCTAAACCTAGCCCTAGCCCTAGACCTAGACCTAAACCTAACCCTAACCCTAACCTTAGCCCTAGCCATAGCCCTAGCCCTAGCCCTACTCCTCACCCTAACCCTAACCCTAGCCCTAGCCCTAGCCCTAGCCCAAACCCGAACCCTAGCCCTAAACCTAACCCTAACACTAACCCTAGCCCTAGCCTTAACCCTAACCCTAACCCTAGCACTAGCCCTAGCCCTAGCCCTAGCCCTAAACCTAACCCTAACCCTAACCCTAACACTAACCCTAGCCCTATTCCTAACCCTAACCCTATCCCTAGCCCTAGCCCTAGACCTAGACCTAGCCCTAAACCTAACACTACCCCTAAAACTAACCTTAACCCTAACCCGAACACTAGCCCTAACCCTAGCCCTAGCCCTAGCCCTAGCCTTAGCCCTAACCCTAACCATATCCCTGATCCTAAACCTAGACCTAGCCCTAGCCCTAACCCAAAACCTAAACCTAACCATAGCCCTAGCCCTAGCCCTAGCCCTAGCCAGAGCCCTAGCCCTAACCCTAACCCTAGCCCTAGCCCTAGCCCTAGCCCTAACCCTAACCCTAGCCCTAGCCCTAGCCCTAGCGCTAGCCCTAACCCTAACCCTAACCCAAGCCCTAGCCCTATTCCTAGTCCTAGCCCTAACCCTAGGCCTAGCCCTAGCCCTAGCCTTAGCCCTAGCCCTTGCCCTAACCCTAGACTTAACCCTAACCCTAGCCATACCCTAACCCTAACCCTAACCCTATTCCTAGCCCTAACCCAGCCCTAGCCTTAATCCTAACCATAACCCTCATCCTAAACCTAGCCCAAGCCGTAGCACTAGCACTAGCCCTAGCCCTAACCCTAACCCTAACCTTAATCCGAGCCCTAGCCCTAGCCCTAGCCCTAACCCTAACCCTAGCCCTAGCCCTAGCGCTAACCCTAACCCTAACCCTAGCCCTAGCCCTAGCCCTAGACCTAGCCCTAACCTTAAACCTAGCCATAACCTTAACCCTAACACTAACCCTAGCCCTAGCCCTAACCCTAGCCCTAACACTAGCCCTAGCCCTAGCCCTAGCCATAGCCCTAACCCTAACCATAGCCCTAGCCCTAACCCTAGACCTAGCCGTAGCCCTAACCCTTACCCTAACCCTAACCCTAACCGTAAACCTAAGCCTAACCCTATCCCTAACCCTAATGCTAGCCCTAACCCTACCCTAACCCTTGCCCTAGACCTAGCCCTAACCCTAACCCTACCTAGCCCTAACCCTAACCCTAACCCTAGCCATAGCCCTAACCATAACCATAGCCCTAGCCCTAACTCTAGCCCTAGCCCTAGCCCTAGCCCTAACCCTAACCCTAACCCTAAAACTAACCCTGACCCTAGCCCTAAACCTAACCCTAGCCCTAACCCTAATCCTAGCCCTAGACCTAGCCCTAAACCTAACCCTAGCCCTAGCCCTTACCCTAGCGCTAATAGTTACCCTAATCCTAGCCATAGCCCTAGCCCTAACCCTAACCCTAACCCAAGCCCTAGCCCTAGCACTAACCCTAACCCTAACCCCAGCCCTAGCCCTAGTCATAGCCCTAGCCCTAAACCTAACCCTAACCCTAATCCTAGACCTAGCCCTAGCACTAACCCTAACCCTAACCACAGCCCTAGCCCTAGTCCTAGCCCTAGCCCTAAACCTAACCCTAACCCTAGCCCTAGCCCTAGCCCTAGCCCTAACCCTAACCCTAGCCCTATACCTAACCCTAACCCTAACCCAAGCCCTAGCCCTATTCCTAGTCCTAGCCCTAACCCTAGGCCTAGCCCTAGCCCTAGCCTTAGCCCTAGCCCTTGCCCTAGCCCTAGCCCTAACCCTAACCCTAAACCTAACCCTAACCCTAGCCCTAACCCTAACCCTAGCCATACCCTAACCCTAACCCTAACCCTATTCCTAGCCCTAAGCCAGCCCTAGCCCTAATCCTAACCATAACCCTCATCTTAAACCTAGCCCAAGCCCTAGCACTAGCACTAGCCCTAGCCCTAACCCTAACCCTAACCTTAATCCTAGCCCTAGCCCTAGCCCTAGCCCTAACCCTAACCCTAGCCCTAGCCCTAGCGCTAACCCTAACCCTAAACCTAGCCCTAGCCCTAGCCCTAGACCTAGCCCTAACCCTAAACCTAGCCATAACCCTAACCCTAACAATAACCCTAGCCCTAGCCCTAACCCTAAACCTAACACTAGCCCTAGCCCTAGACCTAGCCCTAACCCAAAAACTAACCCTAACCCTAACACTAACCCTAGTACTAGGCCTAACATGAACCCTAACCCTAGCCCTAGCCCTAGCCCTAACCTTAACCCTACCCCTAACCCTAACCTTAACCCTAACCCTAACCCTAGCCCTAACCCTAGCCCTAACCCTAGCCCTAGCCATAGCCCTAACCCTAACCCTAGCCCTAGACCTAACCCTAGACCTAGCCCTAGCCCTAACCCTTACCCTAACCCTAACCCTAACCCTATCCCTAACCCTAACGCTAGCCCTAACCCTAACCCTAACCCTTGCCCTAGACCTAGCCCTAACCCTAACCCTAGCCCTAGCCCTAACCCTAACCCTAACCCTAGCCATAGCCCTAACCATAACCATAGCCCTAGCCCTAACCCTAGCCCTAGCCCTAGCACTAGCCCTAACCCTAACCCTAACCCTAAAACTAACCCTGACCCTAGCCCTAAACCTAACCCTAGCCCTAACCCTAATCCTAGCCCTAGACCTAGCCCTAACCCTAACCCTAGCCCTAGCCCTTACCCTAGCGCTAATAGTTACCCTAATCCTAGCCATAGCCCTAGCCCTAATCCTAACCCTAACCCAAGCCCTAGCCCTAGCACTAACCCTAACCCTAACACCAGCCCTAGCCCTAGTCCTAGCCCTAGCCCTAAACCTAACCCTAACCCTAATCCTAGCATTAGCCCTAGCACTAACCCTAACCCTAACCACAGCCCTAGCCCTAGTCCTAGCCCTAGCCCTAAACCTAACCCTAACCCTAGCCCTAGCCCTAGCCCTAGCCCTAACCCTAACCCTAGCCCTAGCCCTAACCCTAACCCTAACCATAAACCTAACCCTAGCACTAGCCCTAGCCCTAGACCTAGAACTAGCCTTAGCCCTTGCCCTTTTCCTAGCCCTAGCCCTAGCCCTAACCCTACCCCTAACCCTAACCCTAGCGCTAACCCTAACCCTAGCCCTAACCTAACCCTAACCCTAACCCTAGACCTAGCCCTAATCCTAGTCCTAGCCCTATCCCTAGCCATAGCCCTAGCCCTAATCCTAACCCTAAACCAAGCCCTGGCCCTAGCCATAACCCTAACCCTAGACCTAGCCCTAGCCCTAACCCTAAACGTATCCCTAGCCCTAGCACTAACCCTAACCCTAACCCTAACACTAATTCTAGAATAGCCCCAACCCTAACCCTAACCCAAGGCCTAGCCCTAGCCCTAGCACTAAACCTAACCCTAACCCTAACCCTAACCCTAACACTAACCCTAGTACTAGGTCTAACCCTAAACCTAACCCTTGCCCTAGCCCTATCCCTACCCATAGCCCTAACCCTAACCATAGCCCTAGCCCTAGCCCTAGCCCTAGCCAGAGCCCTAGCCCGCACCCTAACCCCAGCCCTAGCCAAAGCCCTAGCCCTAACCCTAGCCCTAGCACTAGCCCTAGCCCTAAACCTAACCCTAACCCAAGCCCTAGCCCTAGCCCTTGCCCTAACCCTAACCCTAACCCTAACCCTGGCCCGAACCCTAACCCTAGCCTTAACCCTAAACCTAGCCCTAGCCCTAACCCTAACACTAACCCAAAACTAACCTTAACCATAACCCTAACCCTACCCTAACCCTAGCCCTAGCCCTAGCCCTAGCACTAGCCTAAACCCTAACCCTAACCATAGGCCTACACTAACCCTAGCCCTATCCCTACCTAGACCGAGCCCTAACCCAAACCCTAACCCTAAACCTAAACCTAAACCTAGCCCTAATCCTAACCCTAGCCCTAACCCTAACCCTAACCCTAACCCTAGCCCTAGACCTAGCCCTAGCCCTAGCCCTAAACCTAACCCTAACCCTAACCCTAACCCTAGCCCTAGCCCTAACCCTAGCCGTAGCCCTAACCCTAACCCTAACCCTAACCCTAACCCTAATACTAGCCCTAGCCCTAGCTCTAACCCTAGCCCAAGCCCTAGCCCTAGCCCTAGCCCTAGCCCTAACCCTAACCCTAACCCTAACCCTAGCCCTAGCCCTAACCCTAACCCTAAACCCGGCCCTAACCCTAACACTAGCCTTAACCCTAACCCTAACCCTAGTCCTAGCCGTAGCCCTACCCCTAACACTAACGCTAACCCTAACCCTAGCCCTAACCCTAACCCAAACACTGTCCCTAAAGCTAACCCTAACCCTAACCCTAGCCCTAGCCCTAGCCCTTGCCCTAGCCCTAGTCCTCACCCTAACCCTAACACTAGGCCAAGCCCTAGCCGAAACCCGAACCCTACCACTAACCCTAACCCTAACACTAACCCTAGCCCGAGCCCTAGCCCTAACCCTAACCCTAACCCTAACCCTAACCCTAACACTAACCCTAGCCCTATTCCTAACCCTAACCCTATCCCTAGCCCTAGCCCTAGACCTAGACCTAGCCCTAACCCTAACCCTACCCCTAAAACTAACCTTAACCCTAACCCTAACATTAGCCCTAACCCTAGCCCTAGCCCTAGCCCTAGCCTTAGCCCTAACCCTAACCATATCCCTGATCCTAAACCTAGACCTAGCCCTAGCCCTAGCCCAAACCCTAACCCTAACCATAGCCCTAGCCCTAGCCCTAGCCCTAGCCAGAGCCCTAGCCCTAACCCTAACCCTAGCCCTAGCCCTAGCCCTAGCCCTAACCCTAACCCTAGCCCTAGCCCTAGCCCTAGCCCTAGACCTAGCCCTAACCCTAACCCTAACCCAAGCCCTAGCCCTAGTCCTAGTCCTAGCCCTAACCCTAGACCTAGCCCTAGCCCTAGCCTTAGCCCTAGCCCTTGCCCTAGCCCTAGCCCTAACCCTAACCCTAACCCTAACCCTAGCCTAACCCTTACCCTAGCCATACCCTAACCCTAACCCTAACCCTATCCCTAGCCCTAACCCAGCCCTAGCCCTAACCCTAACCATAACCCTCATCCTTAACCTAGCCCAAGCCCTAGCACTAGCACTAGCCCTAGCCCTAAACCTAACCGTAACCCTAAACCTAGTCCTAGCACTAGCACTAGCCCTAGCCCTAGCCCTAACCCTAAACCTAACCCTAATCCTAGCCCTAGCCCTAGCCCTAAACCTAACCCTAGCCCTAGCCCTAGCCCAAACCCTAAACCTAGCCCTAGCCCTAGCGCTAACCCTAACCCTAACCCTAGCCCTAGCCCTAGCCGTAGACTTAGCCCTAACCCTAAACCTAGCCATAACCCTAAACCTAACACTAACCCTAGCCCTAGCCCTAAACCTAACCCTAACCCTAGCCCTAGCCCTAGACCTAGCCTTAACTCTAAAACTAACCCTAACCCTAACACTAACCCTAGTACTAGGCCTAACCCGAACCCTAACCCTAGTCCTAGCCCTAGCCCTAATATTAACCCTACCCCTAACATTAATCCTACCCCTAACCCTAAACTTAACCCTAACCCTAACCCTAGCCCTAAGAGTAGCCCTAGTCCTAGCCCTAGCCATAGCCCTAACCCTAACCATAGCCCTAGCCCTAACCCTAGCCCTAGCCCTAGACCTAGCCCTTACCCTAACGCTAACCCTAACCCTAACCCTAAACCTAACCCTAACCCAATCCCTAACCCTAACGCTAGCCCTAACCCTAACCCTAACCCTTGCCCTAGACCTAGCCCTAACCCTAACCCTAACCCTAGCCCTAACCCTAGCCCTAGCCCTAGCCCTAGCCATAGCCCTAACCCTAACCATAGCCCTAGCCCTAACCCTAGCCCTAGCCCTAGCCCTAGCCCTAGCCCTTACCCTAACCCTAACCCTAAACCTAAACCTAAACCTAACCCTAACCCTATCCCTAACCCTAACGCTAGCCCTAACCCTAACCCTAACCCTTGCCCTAGCACTAACCCTAAACCTAACCCCAGCCCTAGCCCTAGTCCTAGCCCTAGCCCTAAACCTAACCCTAACCCTTACCCTAGCCCTAGCCCTAGCCCTAGCCCTAACCCTAACCATAACCCTAAACCTAAACCTAAACCTAGCCCTAGCCCTAGACCTAGACCTAAACCTAACCCTAACCCTAACCCTAGCCCTGGCCCTAGCCCTAGCCCTTGCCTAGCCCTAGCCCTAAACCTAAACCATAACCCTGATCCTAAACCTAGGCATAGCCCTAGCCCTAGCCCTAGCCCTAGACCTAGCCCTAGACCTAACCCTAGCCCTAGCCCTAAACCTAACCCTAACCCTAGACCTAGCCCTAGCCCTAGCCCTAACACTAACCATAACCCTAAACCTAAACCTAAACCTAGACCTAGCCCTAGACCTAGACCTAAACCTAACCCTAAACCTAAACCTAACCCTAGCCCTAGCACTAGCCCTAGCCCTAGGACTAGCCCTAGCCCTAAACCTAACATTAGCCCTAGTCCTAGCCCTAGCCCTAGCCCAAACCCTAACCCTTGCCCTAGCCCTAGCCCTAGCCCTAGCACTAACCCTAACCCTAACACCAGCCCTAGCCCTAGCTCTAACCCTAGCCCAAGCCCTAGCCCTAGCCCTAGCCCTAACCCTAACCCTAACCCTAGCCCTAACCCTAACCCTAACCCTAACCCTAACCCTAACCCTAGCCTTCACCCTAAACCTAGCCCTAGCCCTAACCCTAACCCTAACCCTAACCCTAACCTTAACCATAACCCTAACCCTAACCCTACCCTAACCCTAGCCCTAGCCCTAGCCCTAGCCCAAACCCTAACGCTAACCATAGGCCTACCCTAACCCTAGCCCTAGCCCTAGCCCTAGACCGAGCCCTAACCCAAACCCTAACCCTAGCCCGAGCCCTAGCCCTAGCCCTAGCCCTAACCCTAACCCTAACCCTAGCCCTAGCCCTAGCCCTAGCCCTAACCCTAACCCTAGACCTAGCCCTATCCCTAACCCTAGCCCTAACCCTAACCCTAACCCTAACCCTGGACCGAACCCTAACCCTAGCCTTAACCCTAAACCTAGCCCTAGCCCTAACCCTAACACTACCCCTAAACTAATCTTAACCATAACCCTAACCCTACCCTAACCCTAGCCCTAGCCCTAGCCCTAGCCTAAACCCTAACCTTAACCATAGGGCTATCCTAACCCTAGCCCTAACCCTAGCCCTAGACCGAGCCCTAACCAAAACCCAAACCCTAACCCTAAACCTAAACCTAACCCTAGCCCTAACCCTAACCCTAGCCCTAACCCTAACCCTAACCCTAACCCTAGCCCTAGACCTAGACCTAGCCCTAGCCCTAACCCTAACCCTAACCCTAACCCTAACCCTAGCCCTAGCCCTAACACTAGCCCTAGTTCTAATCTTAACCCTAACCCTAACCCTAACCCTATCCCTAACACTAGCCCTAGCCCTAGCTCTAACCCTAGCCCAAGCCCTAGCCCTAGCCCTAGCCCTAGCCCTAACACTAACCCTAACCCTAAACCTAGCCCAAGCCCTAACCCTAACCCTAAACCCGGCCCTAACCCTAACACTAGCCTTAACCCTAACCCTAGCCCTAGCCCTAGCCGTAGCCCTAGCCCTAACACTAACGCTAACCCTAACCATAGCCCTAACACTAACAGAAACCCTGGCCCTAAACCTAACCCTAACCCTAACCCTAGCCCTAGCCCTAGCCCTAGCCCTAGCCCTAGCCCTAGTCCTCACCCTAACCCTAATCCTAACCCTAACCCTAACACTAGCCCTAGCCCGAGCTCTAACCCTAGCCCAAGCCCTAGCCCTAGCCCTAGCACTAGCCCTAACCCTAACCCTAAACCTAACCCTAGCCCTAGCCCTAACCCTAACCCTAAACCCGGCCCTAACCCTAACACTAGCCTTAACCCTAACCCTAACCCTAGCCCTAGCCGTAGCCCTAGCCCTAACACTAACGCTAACCCTAACCCTAGCCCTAACCCTAACACAAACCCTGGCCCTAAACCTAACCCTAACCCTAACCCTAGCCCTAGCCCTAGCCCTAGTCCTCACCCTAACCCTAACACTACCCCTAGCCCTAGCCCTAGCCCAAACCCTAACCCTACCACTAACCCTATCCCTAACACTAACCCTAGCCCTAGCCCTAGCCCTAACCCTAACCCTAACCCTAACCCTAACACTAACCCTAGCCCTATTCCTAACCCTAACCCTATCCCTAGCCGTAGCCCTAGACCTAGACCTAGCCCTAACCCTAACCCTACCCCTAAAACTAACATTAACCCTAACCCTAACACTAGCCCTAACCCTAGCCCTAGCCTTAGCCAGAGCCCTAGCCCTAACCCTAACCCTAACCCTAGCCCTAGCCCTAGCCCTAGCCCTAACCCTAACCCTAGCCCTAGCCCTAGCCCTAGCCCTAGACCTAGCCCTAACCCTAACCCTAACCCAAGCCCTAGCCCTAGTCCTAGTCCTAGCCCTAACCCTAGCCCTAGCCCTGGCCCTAGCCTTA
>OX463239.1:80154237-80156737 GCA_949820135.1 Sylvilagus floridanus | reverse complement strand
GTTCTAACCCTAGACCTAGCCCTAACCCTAACCATAACCCTCATCCTAAACCTAGCCCAAGCCCTAGGCCTAGCCGTGGCCCTAGCCCTAACCCTAACCCTAACCCTAAACCTAGCCCTAGCACTAGCCCTAGCCCTAGCCCTAGCCCTAACCCTAACCCTAACCCTCATCCTAGCCCCAGCCCTAGCACTAGCCCTAACACTAACCGTAACCCTAACACTAGCCATAACCCTAACCCTAACCCTAAACCTAGCCCTAGCCCTAGCCCTAACCCTAACCCTAACCCTAACCCTAACCCTAACCCTAAACCTAGCCCTAGCCCTAGCCCTAGCCCTAGTCCTAGCCCTAGCCCTAGCCCTAACCCTAACCCTAACCCTAACCCTAACACTGGCCCTAACTCTAACAGTAGCCCTAACCCTATCGCTAGCCCTAGACCTAGCCCTAGCCCTAGCCCAAGCACTAGCCCTCACCCTAAACCCTAACCCTAACCCTAGCCCTATCCCTAACCCTAACCATAACCCTAACAATAACCCTAGCCCTAGCCCTAACCCTAACACACACCCTAGCCCTAACCCTAGCCCTAGCCCTAGCCTAGACCTAACCCTTACTCTAACCCTAACCACAACCCTAACCATAAACCTAGCCCTAGCCCTAGCCCTAGCCCTAACCCTAACCCTAGCCCTAGCCCTAGCCCTAGCCCTAGCCCTAACCATAACCCTAACCCTAGCCATACCCTAACCCTAACCCTAAACCTAGCTCTAGCTCTAGCCTAGCCCTAGCCCCAAGCCTAAACCATAACCCTGACCCTAAACCTAGCCCTAGCCCTAGCCCTAGCAGTAGCCCAAACCCTAACACTAACCCTAACCCTAAACCTAACCCTAACCCTAGCCTTAACCCTATCCCTAGCCCTAAAACTAACACTAACCCTAGCCCTAACCCTAACCCTAACCCTAACCCTAACCCTAGCCTTAACCCTAACCCTAGCCCTAGCCATAAACCTAACCCTAACCCTAGCCCTAGCCCTAGCCCTAGCCCTAGCAATAACCCTAAACCTAACCCTAACCCTAACACTAACCCTAGCCCTAGGCCTAACCCAAACCTTAACCCTAGGCCTAGCCCTAGCCCTAGCCCTAGCCCTAACCCTAACACTAACCCTAACCCTAACCCTAACCTTAACCATAACCCTAACCCTAGCCCTAACCCTAGCCCTAGCCCTACCCTAGCCATAGCCCTAACCCTAACCGTAACCCTAACCCTAACCCTAAACCTAGCCGTAGCCCTAGCCCTAGCCCTAGCCCTAGCCCTAACGCTAACCCTAACCATAACCCTAGCCCTAACCCTAACACTAGCCCTACCCTAACCCTAACCCTAACCCTAGCCCTAGCCCTAGCCCTAGCCCTAGCCTTAAACGTAACGATAAAATTGACCCTAAACCTAGCCCTAGCCCTAGCCCTAGCCCTAGCCCTAACCCTAACCCTAGCGCTAGCCCTAGCCCTAGCCTTAGCCCTAACCCTAACCATATCCCTGATCCTAAACCTAGACCTATCCCTAGCCCTAGCCCAAACCCTAACCCTAACAATAGCCCTAGCCCTAACCCTAGCCCTAGCCCTAGCCCAAAACCTAACCCTAACCATAGCCCTAGCCCTAGCCCTAGCCCTAGCCCTAAACCTAGCCCTAGCCCTAACCCTAACCCTAACCCTAACCCTAACACTAACCCTAACACTAGCCCTAGCCCTAGCTCTAACCCTAGCCCAAGCCCTAGCCCTAGCCCTAGCCCTAGCCCTAACCCTAACCCTAACCCTAACCCTAGCCAAAGCCCTAACCCTAACCCTAAACCCGGCCCTAACCCTAACACTAGCCTTAACCCTAACACTAGCCCTAGCCCTAGCCGTAGCCCTAGCCCTAAACCTAAACCATTACCCTGTCCCTATAACTAGCCATAGCCCTAGCCCTAGCCCTAGCCCTAGACCTAGCCCTAGCCCTAACCCTAAACCTAGCCGTAACCCTATCCCTAACACTAACCCTAGCCCTAGCCCTAAACCTAATCCTTACCCTAGCCCTAGCCCTAGCCCTATCCCTAACCCTAACCATAACCCTAAACCTAAACCTAAACCTAGCCCTAGCCCTAGACCTAGACCTAAACCTAACCCTAACCCTAACCCTAGCCCTAGCCCTAGCCCTAGCCCTTGCTTAGCCCTAGCCCTAAACCTAAACCATAACCCTGACCCTAAACCTAGCCATAGCCCAAGCCCTAGCCCTAGACCGAGCCCTAACCTAACCCTAACCCTAGCCCTAACCCTAACCCTAACCCTAACACTAACCCTAGCCCTAGCCCTAAACCTAACCCTAACCCTAGTCCTAGCCCTAGCCCTAGCCCTAACCCTAACCATAACCCAAAACCTAAACCTAAACCTAGACCTAGCCCTAGACCTAGACCTAAACCTAACCTTAAACCTAAACCTAACCCTAGCCCTAGCCCTAGCCCTAGCCCTAGGACTAG
>OX463239.1:80134237-80136737 GCA_949820135.1 Sylvilagus floridanus | reverse complement strand
TAGCCCTAGCCCTTGCCCTAACCCTAAACCATAACCCTGACCCTAAACCTAGCCCTAGTCCTAGCCCTAGCCCTAGCCCTAGCCCAATCCCTAACCCTAACCCTAACCCTAGACCTAGCCCTAGCCCTAGCCCTAGCCATACACCTAACCCTAACCCTACCCCTAACCCTAGCACTAGCCCTAGCCCTAGACCTAGTCCTAGCCCTAACCCTAACCCTATTCCTAACCTAGCCTTAACCCTAACCCTAACCCTAGCCCTAGCCCTAGACCTAGCCCTAGCCATACCCCTAACCCTAACCCTAAACCTAGCCCTAACCCTATCCCTAACCCTAACCCTAACCCTAGCCCTAGCCCTAGCCCTAGCCCTAGCCCTAGCCCTAGACCTAGCCCTAGCCCTAAACCTAACCCTAACCCTATCCCTAGCTCTAGCAGTAGCCCTAGCCCTAACCCTAACCCTAGACCTAGGTTTAATCCTAGCCCTAGCCCTAACCCTAACCGTAACCCTAACACTAGCCCTAGCCCTCACCCTAACCCTAACCCTAACCCTAACCCTAACCCTAACCCTAGCCCTACCCTAACAGTAGCCCTACCCTAAACCTAAGCCTAGCCCTAGCCCTAACCCTAACCGTAACCCTAGACCTAGCCCTAGCCCTAAACCTAACCCTAACCCGAGCCCTAGCCCTAGACCGAGCCCTAACCCTAACCCTAAACCTACCCCTAACCCTTACCCTAACCCTAACACTAACCCTAGCCCTAACCCTAACGATAAACCTAACCCTAACCCTAGCCCTAATCCTAACACTAGCCCCAGCCCTAGCCCTAGCCCTAACCCTAACCCTAACCCTAACCCTAACCCTAACCCTAAACCTAGCCCTAGCCCTAGCCCTAGCCCTAACCCTAACCCTAACCTAGACCTAGCGCTAGACCTAGCCCTAGCCCTAACCCTAACCCTAAACCTAGACCTAGCCCTAGCTCAAACCCTAACCCTAGCCCTAGCCCTAGCCCTAGCCCTAGCCCTAACTCTAAACCTAACCCTAGCCCTAGCCCTAGCCCTAGCCCTAACCCTAACCCTAAACCTAGCCCTAGCCCTAGAACTAGCCCTAGCCCTAGCCCTGGCTTTTGACCTAGCCCTAGTCCTAGCACAAACCCTAACCCTAACACTAACCCTAACCTTAGCCCTAACCCTAACCCTAGGCGTACCCTAACCCTAACCCTAACCCTAGCCCTAGCCCTAGCCCTAAAACTAACCCTAACCCCAGCCCTAGCCATAGCCCTAGCCCTAGCCCTAAACCTAACCGTAGCCCTAACCCTAGCCCTTACCCTAACCCTAGTCATAACCCTAACCCTAACCCTAACCCTAGCCCTAGCCCTAGACCTAACCCTAACACTAACCCTAGCCCTAGCCCTAGCCCTTGCAATAACCCTAAACCTAGCCCTAGCCCTAACCATAACCCTAACCCTAACCCTAACCCTAACCCTAACCCTAGCCCTAGACCTAGCCCTAGCCCTAACCCTAACCCTAAACCTAAACATAACCCTAACCCTAGGCCTAAACCTAACCCTAGCCCTAAACTTAGCCCATCCTAGCCCTAGCCCTAACCCTAACCCTAACCCTAGCCCTAGCCCTAACCCTAACCCTAACACTAACCCTAACCCTAGTCATAACCATAAATCTAACCCTAACCCTAAACATAACCCTAACCCTAGCCCTAACCCTAACCCTAGCCCTAGCCCTAGCCATAGCCCTAGCCCTAGCCCTAGCCCTAACCCTAACCCTAACCCTAGACCTAAACCTATCCCTAGCCCTAACCCTAACACTAAACCTGGCCCTAGCCCTAGCCCTAGCCCTAGCCGTAGCCCTAACCCTAACCCTAACCCTAACCCTAAACCTTGCCCTAACCCTAACCCTAACCCTAACCCAAGCCCTAGCCTTGCACTAGCCCTAGCCCTAGACCGAGCCTAACCCTAACGCTAACCCTAAACCTAACCCTAACCCTAGCCCTAACCATAACCCTAGCCCTAACCATAACCCTAAACCTAGCCCTAGCCCTAGCCCTAGACCTAGCCCTAACCCTAACCCTAACCCTAGCCTTAAACCTAGCCCTAACACTAACCCTAACCCTAGCACTAACCCTAGACCTAGCCCTAGCCCTAGCCCTAGACCTAACCCTAACCCTAACCCTAACCCTAACCCTAAACCTAGCCCTAGCCCTAGCCCTAGCCCTAACCCTAACACTAACCATAGCCCCAACACTAGCCCTAGCCATAGCCCTAACCCTAAACCTAACCCTAGCCCTAGCCCTAGCCCTAGCCCTAACTGTGAACCTAACCCTAACCCTAGCCAAATCCCTAACCCTAACCCTAACCCTAGCCCTAGCCCTAGCCCTAGCCCTTGCCCTAACCCTAGCCCTAGCCCTAGCCTAGCCCTAACCCTAACCCTAACCCTAACCCTAACCGTAACCCTAAACCTAGCCCTAGCCCTAGCCCTAACCCTAACCCT
>OX463239.1:80111737-80121737 GCA_949820135.1 Sylvilagus floridanus | reverse complement strand
GCCTAGACCTAAACCTAAACCTAACCCTAGCCCTAGCCCTAGCCCTAGCCCTAACCCTAACCCTAACCCTAGCCCTAACCCTAGCCCTAGCCCTAACCCTAACCCTAACCTTGGACCTAGCCCTAGCCCTAGCCCTAACCCTAACCCTAACCCTAACACTAGCCCTAGCCCTAACCCTAACCCTAACCCTAACCCTAACCCTAGCCCTAGCCCTAGCCCTAGCCCTTGCCCTAGCCCGAAACATAACCCTAGCCCTAACCCTAACCCTAACCCTAGCCCTAGAACTAGTCCTAGCCCCAACCCTAACCCTAACCCTAACCGTAACCCTAGCCCTAACCCTAACCCTAACCCTAGACCTAACCCTAACCCTAACCCTAGCCCTACCCTAACCCTAACCCTAGCCCTAGCCATAGCCCCAGCCCTAGCCCTAGCCTTAACCCTAAACCATAACCCTGACGCTAAACCAAACCCTAGCCCTAGCCCTAGCCCTAACCCTAAACCTAACCCTAAACCTAGCCCTAGCCCTAGCCCTAGCCCTAGCCCTAACCCTAACCCTAACCCTAACCCTAGCTCTAGCCCTAGCCCTAGCACTAACCCTAACACTAACCCTAGCCCTAGACCTAGCCCTAGCCCTAGCCCTAGCCCTAACCCTAACCCTAACCCTAAACCTAGCCCTAACCCTAACCCTAACCCTAACCCTAGCCCTAACCTTGCACTAGCCCTAGCACTAGACAGAGCCTAACCCTAACCCTAAACCAAACCTAACCCTAACCCTAGCCCTAACCATAACCCTAGCCCTAACCCTAACCCTAAACCTGGCCCTAGCCCTAGCCCTAGCCCTAGCTCTAGACCATGCCCTAACCCTAACCCTAACCCTAAACCTAACCCGAACCATAGCCCTAACCCTAACCCTAGCCCTAGCCCTAGCCCTAGTCCTAGCCCTAACCCTAACCCTAACCCTAACCCTAGCCCTAGCCCTAGCCCTAGCCCTAACCCTAACCCTAACCCTAACCCTAGCCCTAGCCCTAGCCCTAGCCCTAACCCTAACCCTAACACTAACCCTGGCACTAAACCTAAACCTAGCCCTAACACTAACCCTAGCCCTAGCCCTAGCCCTAACCCAAACCCTAACCCTAGACCTAACCCTAACCCTAACCCTAACGCTAGGCGTACCCTAACCTAACCCTAACCCTAGCCCTAGCCTTAGCCCTAACCTTAACCCTAACCCTAGCCCTAGCGCTAGCCGTAGCCCTAGCTCTAACCCTAACTCTAGCCCTAACACTAGCCCTAACCCTAACCCTAACCCTAACCCTAACCCTAGCCCTAACCTTGCACTAGCCCTAGCCATAGACAGAGCCTAACCCAAACCCTAAACCAAACCTAACACTAACCCTAGCCCTAACCGTAACCCTAGCCCTAACCCTAACCCTAGCCCTAGCCTTGCACTAGCCCTAGCCCTAGACCGAGCCTAACCCTAACGCTAACCCTAAACCTAACCCTAACCCTAGCCCTAACCCTAACCCTAGCCCTAACCCTAACCCTAAACCTGGCCCTAGCCCTAGCTCTAGCCCTCGACCTAGCCCTAACCCTAGCCCTAACCCTAACCCTAAACCTAGCACTAACCCTAGACCTAGCCCTAGACTTGCCCTAGACCTAACCCTAACCCTAACCCTAGCCCTAACCTTAACCCTAATCCTAACTATAACCCTAGCGCTAACCCTAGACCTAGCCCTAGCCCTAGACCTAAAACTAACCCTAACCCTAACCCTAACCCTAAACCTAGCCCTAGCCCTAGCCCTAGCCCTAAACCTAACCCTAACCATAGCCCCAACCCTAGCCCTAGCCATAGCCCTAGCCCTAACCCTAACCCTAAACCTAAACCCAGCCCTAGCCCTAGCCCTAGCCCTAAAACTAACCCTAACCATAGCCCCAACCCTAGCCCTAGCCATAGCCCTAGCCCTAACCCTAACCTTAGCCCTAGCCCTAGCCCTAGCCGTAGCCCTAACCCTAACCCTCACCCTAACCCTAGCCCTAGACCAAGCCCTAACCCTAACCCTAACCCTAAACCTAACCCTAACCCTAGCCCTAACCCTACCCTAAACCTAGCCCTAACCCTAACCCTAACCCTAGACCTATCCCTAACCCTAGACCTACCCTAAACCTAACACTAACCCTAGCCCTAACCCTAATCCTAGCCCTAGGCCTAGCCCTAACCCTAAACCTAGACCTAACCCTAACCCTAGCCCTAGCCCTAGCCCTAGCCCTAGCCCTAACCCTAACCCTAACCCTAGTTCTAGCCCTAGCCGTAACCCTAACCCTAACCCTAGCCATAGCCCTAGCCAAAACCCTAACCCTAGCCCTAAACCTAACCCTAACCCTAACCCTAACCCTAACCCTAGGCGTACCCTAACCCTAACCCTAACCCTAGCCCTAGCCCTAGACCGAGCCCTAACCCTAACCCTAACCCTAACCTTAGGCGTACAATAACCCTATACCTAACCCTAACCCTAACCCTAGCCCTAACCCTAACCCTAACCCTAGCCCTAGCCCTAGTCCTAACCCTAACCCTAACCCTAACCCTAGCCCTAACCTTGCACTAGCCCTAGCCCTAGACAGAGCCTAACCCAAACCCTAAACCAAACCTAACACTAACCCTAGCCCTAACAGTAACCCTAGCCCTAACCCTAACCCTAGCCCTAAACCTAGACCTAGACCTAGCCCTAGCCCTAGCCCTAACCCTAACCCTAACACTAAACCTAACCCTAAACCTAGCCCTACCATTAGCCCTAGCCCTAACCCTAACCCTAACCCTAACCATAGCCCCAACCCTAGCCCTAGCCCTAGCCCTAGCCATAGCCCTAGCCCTAGCCCTAGCCCTTACCCTAACGCTAACCCAAGCCCTAGCCCTAGCCCCAGCATAACCCTAACCCTAGCTGTAGCCCTAACCCTACCCTAACTCTAAACCTAACCCTAGCCCTAGCCCTAGCCCTAGCCCTAGACCTGGCCATAGACCAAGCCCCAACCCTAACCCAACCCTAAACCTAAACCTAACCCTATCCCTAACCCTAAACCTAGCCCTAGCCCTAGCCCTAGCCCTAACCCTAACCCTAACCATAGCCCCAACGCTAGCCCTAGCCCTAGCCCTAGCCCTAACCCTAACCCTAACCATAACCCTAACCCTAGCGCTAGCCCTAACCCTAACCCTAACCATAACCCTAGCCCTAGCCCTAGCCCTAGCCCTAACCCTAACCCTATCCCTAACCCTAAACCTAGCCCTAGCCATAGCCCTAACCCTAAACCTAACCCTAACCTAGCCCTAGCCCTGCACTAGCCCTATCCCTAACCCTAACCCTAGCCCTAGCCCTAACCTTAACCCTAACCCTAAACCTAATCCTAGCCCTAGCCCTAGCCATAGACCTAGCCCTAACCATAACCCTAACACTAAACCTAATACTAACCATAGCCTTAACCCTAACCCTAGCCCTAGCCCTAGCCCTAGCCCTAACCCTAGCAATAACCCTAAACCTAGCCCTAGCCCTAACCTTAACCCTAATCCTAAACCTAACCCTAGCCCTAGCCCTAGCCCTAGACCAAGCCCTAACCCTAACCCTAACACTAAACCTAACCCTAACCCTAGCCTTACCCTAACACTAGCCCTAGCCCTAGCCCTAGCCCTAGCCCTTGCCCTAACCCTAACCCTAACCCTAACACTAAACCTAACCCTAACCCTAGCCTTAACCCTAACACTAGCCCTAGCCCTAGCCCTAGCCCTAGCCCTTGCCCTAACCCTAACCCTAACCCTAACACTAACCCTAGCCCTAACCCTAGCCCTAACCTTGCACTAGCCCTAGCCCTAGACCGAGCCTAACCCTAACCCCAACCCTAAACCTAACCCTAACCCTAGCCCTAACCCTAACCCTAGCCCTAACCCTAACACTAGCCCTAAACCTAACCCTAACCTAGCCCTAGCCCTAGCCTAGCCCAGGCCCTAAACCTAACCCTAACCCTAACCCTAAACCTAGCCCTAGCCCTAGCCCTAACCCTAACCCTATACCTAACACTAGCCCTAGCCCTAGCCCTAGGCCTAACCCTAACCCTAGCCCCAGCCCTAGCCCAAACCCAAACCCTCTCCCTAGCCCTAGCCCTAGCCCTAGCCCTAAACCTAACCCTAGCCCTAGCCCTAGCCCTAGCCCTAACCCTAACCCTAACCCTAACCCTATCACTAGCCCTAGCCCTAGGCCTAGCCCTAAACCTAACCCTAACTCTAGCCCTAGCCCTAGCACAAACCCTAAACCTAACCCTTACCCTAGCCCTAAACCTAACCCTAGCCCTAGCCCTAGCCCTAGACCTAGCCCTAACCCTAACCCTAACCCTAACCCTAGCCCTAGCCCTAGCCCTAGCCCTAACCCTAACCCTAACCCTAACCCTAGCCCTAGCCCTAGCCCTAGGACTAGCCCTAGACCAGGCCCTATCCCTAACCCTAAACCTAATCCTAAACCTAACCCTAGCCCTAACCCTAATCCTAGCCCTAGGCATATCCCTAGCCCTAGCCCTAACCCTAATCCTAACCCTAACCATAGACCTAGCCCTAGCCCTTGCCCTAACCCTAACCCTAACCCTAGCCCTAGCCCTAGCCCTAGCCCTAACCCTAACCCTAACCCTAACCCTGGCCCTAAACCTAAACCTAGCCCTAACCCTAAACCTAGCCCTAGCCCTAGCCCTAGCCCTAGCCCTAAACCAAACCCTAACCCTAACACTAACCGTAGCCCTAGCCCTAACCCTAACCCTAATCCTAGCCCTAGCCCTAGCCCTAGCCATAGCCCTAACCCTAACCCTAACCCTAGCCCTAGCCATAACCCTAACCTAGCCCTAGCCCTAGCCCTAACCCTAACCCTATCCCTCACCCTAACCCTAATCCTAGCCCTAGTCCTAGCCCTGGCTTTTGCCCTAGCCCTAGTCCTAGCACTAACCCTAACCCTAACACTAACCCTAACCCTAGCCGTAACCCTAACCCTAGGCGTACCCTAACCCTAACCCTAACTCTAGCCCTAGCCCTAGCCCTAAAACTAACTCTAACCCTAGCCCTAGCCCTAGCCCTAGCCCTAGACCTAAACCTAACCCTAGCCCTAAACCTAGCCCTAACCCTAACCCTAGTCATAACCCTAAACCTAACCCTAACCCTAGCCCTAGCCCTAGCCCTAACCCTAACACTAACCGTAGCCCTAGCCATAGCCTTAGCCCTAGACCTAAACCTAACCCTAACCCTAGCCCTAGCCCTAGCCCTTGCAATAAACTTAAGCCTAGCCCTAGCCCTAACCATAACCCTAACCCAAACCCTAACCCTAACCATAGCCCTAGCCCTAACCCTAGCCCTAGACCAAGCCCTAACCCTAACACTAACCCTAGACCTAACATTAACCCTAGGCATAAACCTAACCCTAAACCTGGCCCTAGCCCTAGACCTAGCCCTAGCCATAGCCCTAGCCCTAACCCTAACCCTAATCCTAACACTAAACCTTGCCCTAACCCTAACACTAACCCTAACCCTAGCCCTAGCCTTGCACTAGCCCTAGCCCTAGACCGAGCCTAACCCTAACGCTAACCCTAAACCTAACCCTAA
Organism: Sylvilagus floridanus; assembly: GCA_949820135.1. NCBI lineage: Eukaryota > Metazoa > Chordata > Mammalia > Lagomorpha > Leporidae > Sylvilagus > Sylvilagus floridanus. The sequence goes on along the minus strand of OX463239.1, from coordinate 80,116,117 downwards.
CCCTAGCCCTATCCCTAACCCTAGCCCTAACCCTAACCCTAAACCTGGCCCTAGCCCTAGCTCTAGCCCTCGACCTAGCCCTAACCCTAGCCCTAACCCTAACCCTAAACCTAGCACTAACCCTAGACCTAGCCCTAGACTTGCCCTAGACCTAACCCTAACCCTAACCCTAGCCCTAACCTTAACCCTAATCCTAACTATAACCCTAGCGCTAACCCTAGACCTAGCCCTAGCCCTAGACCTAAAACTAACCCTAACCCTAACCCTAACCCTAAACCTAGCCCTAGCCCTAGCCCTAGCCCTAAACCTAACCCTAACCATAGCCCCAACCCTAGCCCTAGCCATAGCCCTAGCCCTAACCCTAACCCTAAACCTAAACCCAGCCCTAGCCCTAGCCCTAGCCCTAAAACTAACCCTAACCATAGCCCCAACCCTAGCCCTAGCCATAGCCCTAGCCCTAACCCTAACCTTAGCCCTAGCCCTAGCCCTAGCCGTAGCCCTAACCCTAACCCTCACCCTAGCCCTAGCCCTAGACCAAGCCCTAACCCTAACCCTAACCCTAAACCTAACCCTAACCCTAGCCCTAACCCTACCCTAAACCTAGCCCTAACCCTAACCCTAACCCTAGACCTATCCCTAACCCTAGACCTACCATAAACCTAACACTAACCCTAGCCCTAACCCTAATCCTAGCCCTAGGCCTAGCCCTAACCCTAAACCTAGACCTAACCCTAACCCTAGCCCTAGCCCTAGCCCTAGCCCTAGCCCTAGCCCTAACCCTAACCCTAACCCTAGCCCTAGCCCTAGCCGTAACCCTAACCCTAACCCTAGCCATAGCCCTAGCCAAAACCCTAACCCTAGCCCTAAACCTAACCCTAACCCTAACCCTAACCCTAACCCTAGGCGTACCCTAACCCTAACCCTAACCCTAGCCCTAGCCATACACCGAGCCCTAACCCTAACCCTAACCCTAACCTTAGGCGTACAATAACCCTATACCTAACCCTAACCCTAACCCTAGCCCTAACCCTAACCCTAACCCTAACCCTAACCCTAGCCGTAGCCCTAGCCCTAGCCCTTGCCTAGCCCTAGCCCTAGCACTAACCCTAGCCCTAGCCCTAGCCCTAGCCCTAACCCTAACCCTAGCCCTAGACCTAAACCTAACCCTAACCCTAACCCTAACACTAGCCCTAACCCTAACCCTAAACTTGGCACTAGCCCTATCCCTATCCCTAGCCCTAGCCCTAACCCTAACCCTAACCCTAACCCTAACCCTAGCCCTAGCCCTAACCCTAGCCGTAGCCCTAACTCTGAACCTAACCCTAACCCTAGCCCTAACACTAACCCTAACCCTAGCCCTAACCCTAACCCTAAACCTAGCCCTAGCCCTAGCCCTAACCCTAAACCTAACCCTAACACTAGCCCTAGCCCTAGCCCTAGCCCTAGCCCTAACCCTAACCCTAGCCCCAGCCCTAGCCCAAACCCTAACCCTACCCCTAGCCCTTGCCCTAACCCTTACCCTAAACCTAGCCCTAGCCCTAGCCCTAGCCCTAGCCCTAGCCCTAACCCTAACCCTAACCCTAACCCTAACCCTGGCCCTAGCCCTAACCCTAACCCTAGCCCTAACCCTAACCCTAAACCTAGCCCTAGCCCTAGCCCTAACCCTATCCCTAACCCTAACACTAACCGTAGACCTAGCCCTAGCCCTAACCCTAACCCTAAACCTAACCCTAACCTTAGCCCTAGCCCTAGCCCTAGACCTAACCCTAACCCTAACCCTAGACCTAGACCTAGCCCTAGCCCTAGCCCTAGCCCTAACCCTAAACCTAACCCTAGCCCTAGCCTTAGCCCTAGCCCTAGCCCTAGACCAAGCCCTATCACTAACCCTAACCCTAAACCTAACCCTAACCCTAGCCCTAAACCTAATCCTAGCCCTAGCACTAGCCCTAGCCCAAACCCTAAATCTAACCCTAACCCTAGACCTAACCTTAACCCTAGCCCTAGCCCTAGCCCTAACCCTAAAACTAGGCGTACCCTAACCCTAACCATAGCCCTAGCCCTAGCCCTAGCCCTAGCCCTAGCCCTAGCCCTAACCCTAACCCTAACCCTAACCCTAGCCCTAGCCCTAGCCCTAGCCCTAGCCCTAGCCCTAGACCAAGCCCTATCCCTAACCCTAACCCTAAACCTAACCCTAACCCTAGCCCTAAACCTAATCCTAGCCCTAGGCCTAGCCCTAGCCCTAGCCCTAACCTTAAACCTAACCCTAACAATAGCCCTAGCCATAGCCCTAGCCCTAACCCTAACCCTAACCCTAGCCCTAGCCTTAGCCCTAGCCCTAACCCTAACCCTAAACCTAACCCTGGCCCTAAACCTAGCCCTAGCCCTAGCCCTGGCTTTTGCCGTAGCCCTAGTCCTAGCACTAACCCTAACCCTAACACTAACCCTAACCCTAGCCCTAACCCTAAAACTAGGCGTACCCTAACCCTAACCCTAACCCTAGCCCTAGTCCTAGCCCTAGCCCTAGACCTAGCCCTAACCCTAACCCTAGCCCTAACCCTAACCCTAACCCTAGCGCTAACCCTAGACCTAGCCCTAGCCCTAGCCCTAGACCTAACCCTAACCCTAACCCTAACCCTAAACATAGCCCTAGCCCTAGCCCTATCCATAGCCCTAACCCTAACCCTAATCCTAACACTAGCCCTAGCCCTAGCCCTAGCCCTAACCCTAACCCTAGCCCCAGCCCTAGCCCAACCCAAACACTAGCCCTAGCCCTAGCCCTAGCCCTAACCCTAACCCTAGCCCTAGCCCTAGCCCTAGCCCTAGCCCTAACCCTAACCCTAACCATAACCCTATCACTAGACCTAGCCCTAGCCCAGGCCCTAACCCTAACCCTAACTCTAGCCCTAGCCCTAGCCCAAACCCTAAACCTAACCCTAGCCCTAACCCTAACCCTAGCCCTAGCCCTAGCCCTAGCCCTAGCCCTAGACCTAACCCTAACCCTAACCCTAGCCCTAGCCCTAGCCCTAGCCCTAACCCTAACCCTAACCCTAGCCCTAGCCCTAGCCCTAGCCCTAGCCCTAGCCCTAGACTAGGCCCTATCCCTAACCCTAAACCTAATCCTAACCCTAACACTAGCCCTAACCCAAATCCTATCCCTAGGCATAGCCCTAGCCTTAGCCCTAACCAAAATCCTAACCCTAACCATAGCCCTAGCCCCAGCCCTAGCACTAACCCTAACCCTAACCCTAGCCCTAGCCCTAGCCCTAACCCTAACCCTAGCCCTAAACCTAACCCTAACTCTAACCCTAAACCTAGGCGTACCCTAACCCTAACCCTAACCCTAGCCCTAGCCCTAGACAGAGCCCTAACCCTAACCCTAGCCCTAGCCCTTGCCTAGCCCTAGCCCTAGCACTAACCCTAGCCCTAGCCCTAGCCCTAGCCCTAGCCCTAACCCTAACCCTAGCCCTAGCCCTAAACCTAACCCTAACCCTAACCCTAACCCTAGCCATAACCCTAGCACTAACCCTAACACTAGCCCTAACCCTAACACTAAACTTGGCCCTAGCCCTAGCCCTAGCCCTAACCCTAACCCTAAAACTAGCCCTAACCCTAACCCTAACCCTAGCGCTAACCCTAGACCTAGCCCTAGCCCTAGCCCTAGCCCTAGACCTAACCCTAACCCTAACCCTAACCCTAAACCTAAACCTAGCCCTAGCCCTAGCCCTAGCACTAACCCTAACCCTAACCATAACCCCAACCCTAGCCCTAGCCATAGCCCTAACCCTAACCCTAAACCTAACACAAGCCCTATCCCTAGCCCTAGCTCTAACCCTAACCCTAGCCCCAGCCCTAGCCCAAACCCAAACACTAGCCCTAGCCCTAGCCCTAGCCCTAACCTTACCCTAGCCCTAGCCCTAGCCCTAGCCCTAACCCTAACCCTAACCATAACCCTATCACTAGCCCGAGCCCTAGCCCTAGCCCTAACCCTAACCCTAACTCTAGCCCTAGCCCTAGCCCAAACCCTAAACATAACCCTAGCCCTTACCCTAACCCTAGCCCTAGCCCTAGACCTAGCCCTAGCCATAGCCCTAGACCTAATCCTAACCCTAACCCCAGCCCTAGACCTAGCCCTAGCCCTAACCCTAACCCTAACCCTAACCCTAGCCCTAGCCCTAGCCCTAGCCCTAGCCCTAGACCAGGCCCTAGCCCTAACCCTAAACCTAATCCTAACCCTAACCCTAGCCCTAACCCTAATCCTATCCCAAGGCATAGCCCTAACCCTAGCCCTAACACAAATCCTAACCCTAACCATAGCCCTAGCCCTAGCCCTAGCCCTAACCCTAACCCTAACCCTAGCCCTAGCCCTAGCCCTAGCCCTTA
>OX463239.1:80071737-80079237 GCA_949820135.1 Sylvilagus floridanus | reverse complement strand
AACCCTAGCCCTAACCCTAAAACTAGGCGTACCCTAACCCTAACCCTAACCCTAGCCCTAGCCCCAGCCCTAGCCCTAAAACTAACCCTAACCATAGCCCTAGCTCTTGCCCTAGACCTAGCCCTAACCCTAACCCTAACCCTAGCCCTAACCCTAGCCCTAACCCTAACCCTAACCCTAGCGCTAACCCTAGACCTAGCCCTAGCCCTAGCCCTAGACCTAACACTAACCCTAACCCTAACCCTAACCCTAACCCTAACCCTAACCCTAAACCTAGCCCTAACCCTAAAACTAGGCGTACCCTAAACCTAACCCTAACCCTAGCCCTAGCCCTAGCCCTAGCCCTAAAACTAACCCTAACCATAGCCCTAGCCCTAGCCCTAAACCTAGCCCTAACCCTAACCCTAACCCTAGCCCTAACCCTAGCCCTAACCCTAACCCTAACCCTAGCGCTAACCCTAGATCTAGTCCTAGCCCTAGCCCTAGACCTAACCCTAGCACTAACCCTAATCCTAAACCTAGCCCTAGCACTAGCCCTAGCCCAAATCCTAAACCTAACCCTAACCCTAGCCCTAACCTTAACCCTAGTCCTAGCCCTAGCCCTATCCCTAACCCTAAAACTAGGCGTACCCTAACCCTAACCCTAGCCCTAGCCCTAGCCCTAGCCCTAACCCTAACACTAACCCTAAACCTAGACCTAGCCCTAGCCCTAGACCAAGCCCTATCCCTAACCCTAACCCTAACCCTAACAATAGCCCTAGCCCTAGGCCTAGCACTAACCATAACCCTAACCCTAGCCCTAGCCCTAGCCCTAGCCCTAACCCTAACCCTAACCCTAACCCTGGCCTTAGCCCTAACCCTAACCCTAGCCCTAACCCTAAACCTAAACCAAGCCCTAGCCCTAGCCCTAACGCTAACCCTAGCGCTAAACCTAGACCTAGCCCTATCCCTAGCCCTAGCCCTAACCCTAACCCTAACCCTAACCCTAAACCTAGCCCTAGCCCTTGCCCTAGCCCTAACCCTAACGCTAACCCTAGCCCTAGCCCTAGCCCTAACCCTAACCCTAGCCCTAAACCTAACCCTAACCCTAACCCTAACCCTAAACCTAACCCTAACCCTAGCCCTAGCCCTAACCCTAACCCAAACCCTAGCCGTAGCCCTAGCCCTAACCCTAACCCTAAACCTAGCCCTAGCACTAGCCCTAACACTAACCCTAGCGCTAAACCTTACCCTAACCCAACCCTAAACCTAGGCGTACCCTAAGCCTAACCCTAACCCTAGCCCTAGCCCTAGACCGAGCCCTAACCCTAACCCTAACCCTAACCCTAGCCCTAGACCTAGCCCTAGCCCTAGACCAAGCCCTATCCCTGACCCTAACCCTAAACCTAACCCTAACCCTAGCCCTAAACCTAACCCTAGCCCTAGCCCTAGCCCTAGCCCTAACCCTAAACCTAACCATAGCCCCAATCCTAACCCTAGCCCTAGCCCTAGCACTAACTCTAACAATAACCCTAGCCCTAGCCCTAGCCCTAGCCCTAACCCTAACCCTAACACTAACCCTAACCCTAGTCATAACCCTAACCCTAAACCTAACCCTAGCCCTAGCCATAGCCCTAGCCCTAGACCTAACCCTAACCCTAACCCTAGCCCTAGCCCTAGCCCTTGCAATAACCCTAATCCTAGCCCTAGCCCTAACCAGAAACCTAACCCTAACCCTAACCCTAGCCCTAGCCCTAACACTAGCCCTAGACCAAGCCCTAACCCTAACCCTAACCCTAAACATAACCCTAACCCTAGCCCTAACCCTAACCCTAGCCCTAGCCCTAGCCCTAGCCCTAGCCCTAACCCTAACCCTAACTCTAGCCATAGCCCTAGCCCTAGCCCTAGCCCTACCCCTTGCCCTAGCCCTAACCCTAACCCTAACATTAACACTAACCCTAGTCATAACCCTAACCCTTACCCTAACCCTAGCCCTAGCCATAGCCCTAGCCCTAGACCTTACCCTAACCCCTACCCTAGCCCTAGCCCTAGCCCTTGCAATAACACTAAACCTATCCCTATCCCTAACCAGAACCCTAACCCTAACCCTAACCCTAACCCTAACCCTAGCCCTAGCCTTTGCCCTATCCCTAACCAAGCCCTAACCCTAACCCTAACCCTAAACATAACCCTAACCCTAAACCTAGCCCTAGACCTAGCCCTAGCCCTAGCCCTAATCCTAACCCTAACCCTAGCCCTAGCCCTAACCCTAGCCCTAGCCCTAGCCCTAACCCTAACCCTAACCCTAACGCTATCCCTAACCCTAACCCTAAACCTTGACCTAAACCTAACCCTAGCCCTAACCCTAACCCTAAACCTGGCCCTAGCCCTAGCCCTAGCCCTAGCCCTAACCCTAACCCTAACCCTAACCCTAAACCTAGCCCTAACCCTAACCCTAACCCTAACCCTAGCCCTAGGCTTGCACTAGACCTAGCCCTAGACGGAGCCTAACCCTAACGCTAACCCTAAACCTAACCCTAACCCTAGCCCTAGCCCTAACCGTAGCCCTAACCCTAAACCTAAACCTGGCCCTAGCCCTAGCCCTAGCCCTAGACCTAGCCCTAAACCTAACCCTAACCCTAGCCCTAACCCTAGCCCTAACCCTAACCCTAACCCTAGCGCAAACCCTAGACCTAGCCCTAGCTCTAGCCCTAGACCTAACCCTAACCCTAACCCTAACCCTAACCCTAAACCTAGCCCTAGCCCTAGCCCTAGCCCTAACCCTAACCCTAACCATAGCCCCAACCCTAGCCCTAGCCATAGCCCTAGCCCTAACCCTAAACCTAATCCTACCCTAGCCCTAGCATTAACCCTAACCCTAACACTAGCCCTAACCCTAACCCTAACCATAACCCGAGCCCTAGCCCTAGCCCTAGCCCTAGACCTAACCCTAACCCTAACCCCAGCCCTAGCCCTAGCCCTAACCTAACCCTAGCCCTAAACCTAACCCTAACCCTAATCTAACCCTAACCCTAGCCCTAGCCCTCACCCTAACCCTAACAATAACCCAATCCATAAACCTAACCCTAACCCTAACCCTAACCGTGGCCCTAACCCTAACCCTAACCCTAGCCCTAGCCCTAGCCCTAACCCTGACCCTAATCCTAGCCCTAGCCCTAGCCCTAACCCTAACCCTAACCCTAGCCCTAAACCTAACCCTAACCCTAGCCCTAACCCTAACCCTAGCCCTACCCTAACCCTAACACTAGCCCTAGACCTGGCCCTAGCCCTAGCCCTAGCCTTAACCCTAAACCATAACCCTGACCCTAAACCTAGCCCCAGCCCTAACCCTAGCCCTTATCCTAAACCTAACCCTAACCCTAGCCCTAGCCCTAGCCCTAGCCCTACCACTAACCTTAACCCTAAACCTAGGCCTAGCCCTAGCCCTAGCCCTAACCCTAACCCTAAGCCTAGCCCTAGCCCTAGCCCTAGCGCTAACCCTAACCCTAACCATAGCCCCAACCCTAGCCCTAGCCATAGCCCTAGCCCTAACCCTAAACCTAACCCAAGCCCTAGCCCTAGCCCTAACCCTAACACTAACACTAGCCCTAACCCTAACCCTAACCCTAACCCGAGCCCTAGACCTAGCCCTAGCCCTAACCCTAACCCTTACACTAACCCTAGCCCTAGCCCTAACCCTAACCCTAACCCTAGCCCTAGCCCTAACCCTAACCCTAATCCTAACCCGAGCCCTAGCCCTAGCCCTAAACCTAACCCTAGCCCTAAACCTAACCCTAATCCTAAACCTAACCCTGGCCCTAACCCTAACCCTAACCCTAACCCTAGCCCTAGCCCTAGCCCTAACCCTAACCCTAACCCTAACCCTAGCCCTAGCCCTAGCCCTAGCCATAGCCCTAACCCTAAACCTAGCCCTAGCCCTAGCCCTAACCCTAACCCTAACCATAGCCCCAACCCTAGCCCTAGCCATAGCCCTAGCCCTAACCCTAAACCTAATCCTACCCTAGCCCTACCATTAACCCTAACCCTAACTCTAGCCCTAACCCTAACCCTAACCATAACCCGAGCCCTAGCCCTAGCCCTAGCCCTAGCCCTATCCCTATCCCTAACCCTAACCCTAAGCCTAGCCCTAGCCCTAGCCCTAACCTTAACCCTAACCATAGCCCCAACCCTAGCCCTAGCCCTAGCCCTCACCCTAACCCTAACAATAACCCTATCCATAAACCTAACCCTAACCCTAACCTTAACCCTGGCCCTAACCCTAACCCTAACCCTAGCCCTAGCCCTAGCCCTAACCCTGACCCTAACCCTAGCCCTAGCCCTCACCCTAACCCTAACAATAACCCTAGCCATAAACCTAAACCTAACCCTAACCCTAACCCTGGCCCTAACCCTAACCCTAACCCTAGCCCTAGCCCTAGCCCTAACCCTAACCCTAATCCTAGCCCTAGCCCTAGACCTAGCCCTAGCCCTAACCCTAACCCTAACCCTAGCCCTAACCTAACCCTAACACTAGCCCTCACCCTAACCCTAGCCCTACCCTAACCCTAACACTAGCCCTAGCCCTGGCCCTAGCCCTAGCCCTAGCCTTAACCCTAAACCATAACCCTGACCCTAAACCTAGCCCTAGCCCTAACCCTAGCCCTTATCCTAAACCTAACCCTAACCCTAGCCCTAGCCCTAGCCCTACCACTAACCTTAACCCTAAACCTAACCCTAGCCCTAGCCCTATCCCTAACCCTAACCCTAAGCCTAGCCCTAGCCCTAGCCCTAGCCCTAACCCTAACCCTAACCATAGCCCCAACCCTAGGCCTAGCCATAGCCCTAGCCCTAACCCTAAACCTAACCCAAGCCCTAGCCCTAGCCCTAACCCTAACCCTAACACTAGCCCTAACCCTAACCCTAACCCTAACCCGAGCCCTAGCCCTAGCCCTAGCCCTAGCCCTAGCCCTAACCCTAACCCTAACACTAAACCTAGCCCTAGCCCTAACCCTAACCCTAACCCTAACCCTAGCCCTAGCCCTAACCCTAACCCTAATCCTAACCCGAGGCCTAGCCCTAGCCCTAAACCTAACCCTAGCCCTAAAACTAACCCTAACCCTAAACCTAACCCTGGCCCTAACCCTAACCCTAACCCTAGCCCTAGCCCTAGCCCTAACCCTAACCCTAACCCTAGCCCTAGCCCTAGCCCTAGCCCTAGCCCTAACCCTAAACCTAGCCCTAGCCATAAACCTAACCCTAACCCAAACCCTAACCCTAGCCCTAGCAATAGCCCTAGCCCTAGCCCTTGCCCTTGCCCTAGCCCTAGCCCTAGCCCTAACCCTAACCCTAAAACTAGCCCTAGCCCTAGCCCTAGCCCTAGCCCTAACCCTAACCCTAACCCTAGCCCTAACCCTAACCCTAACCCTAGCACTAACACTAACCCTAGCCTACCCTTACCCTAACCCTAGCCCTAGCCCTGGCCCTAGCCCTAGCCCTAGCCTTAACCTAAACCATAACACTGACCCTAAAACTATCCCTAGCCGTAACCCTAGCCCTTACCCTAAACCTACCCGTAACCCTAGCCCTAGCCCTAGCCCTAGCCCTAGCCCTAACCTTAACCCTAAACCTAACCCCAGCCCTAGCCCTAGCCCTAGCCCTAACCCTAACCCTAAGCCTAGCCCTAGACCTAGCCCTAACCCTAGCCCTAGCCCTAACCCTAAACCTAACCCTAACCCTAGCCCTAACCCTAACCCTAACCCGAACACTAGCCCTAGCCCTAGCCCTAGCCCTAGCCCTAACCCTAACGCTAACCCTAACCCTAGCCCTAACCCTAACCCTAACACTAGCCCTAGCCCTAGCCCTAGCCCTACCCTAACCCTAACCCTAGCCCTAGCCCTAGCCTTAGCCCTAGCCTTAACCCTAAACCATAACCCTGAACCTAAACCTAGCCCTAGCCCTTGCCCTAGCCCTAACCCTAAACCTAACCCTAACCCTAGCACTAGACCTAGCCCTAGCCCTAGCACTAACCCTAAACCATAACCCTGTCCCTAAACCTAGCCCTAGCCCTAGCTTTAGCCCTAACCCTAAACGTAACCCTAACCCTAGCCTAGCCCTAGCCCTAGCTCTAGACCTAACACTAACCCTAACCCTAGCCCTACCCTAGCCTTAACCCTAACCCTAACCCTAACCGTAAACCTTACCCTAGCCCAAGCCCTAACCCTAACCCTAACCCTAGCCCTAGCCCTCACTCTAACCCTAACCCTAACCCTAGCCCTAATTCTAACCCTACCCCTACCCTAGCCCTAGCCCTATCACTATCCCTAACCCTAAACCTAAGCCTAGCCCTAGCCCTAGCCCTAGACCTATCCTTAACCCTAACCATAGCCCCAACCCTAGACCTAGCCATAGCCCTAGCCCTAACCCTAAACCTAACCCAAGCCCTAGCCCTAGCCTTAACCCTAACCCTAATACTAGCCCTAACCCTAACCCTAAACCTAACCCTAACCCGAGTCCTAGCCCTAGCCCTAGCCCTAACCCTAACCCTAACCCTAACCCTAGCCCTAGCCCTAGCCCTAACCCTAACCCTAACCCGAACCCGAACCCTAGCCCTAGCCCTAACCCTAACCCTAGCCCTAACCCTAACCCTAACCCTAACCCTAACCCTAGCCCTAGCCCTAACTGTAGCCCTTGCCTAGCCCTAGCCCTAGCACTAACCCTAGCCCTAGCCCTAGCCCTAACCCTAAACCTAGCCCTAGCCGTAAACCTAACCCTAACCCTAACCCTAGCACTAACCCTAAACCTCACCCTAACCCTAGCCCTAGCCCTAGCCCTAACCCTAACCCTAACCCTAACCCTAGCCCTAGACCTAGACCTAGCCCTAGCCCTAACCCTAAACCATAACCCTGACCCTAAACCTAGCCCTAGCCCTAACCCTAGCCCTATCCCAAACCCTAACCCTAACACTAGCCCTAGACCTAGCCCTAGCTCTAGATCTAACACTAACCCTAACCCTAACACTAACCCTTACCCTAGCCCAAGCCTAACCCTAACCGTAAACCTAGCCCTAGCCCTCACCCTAACCCTAACCCTAACCTTAACCCTAGCCCTAAACCTAACCCTACCCCTACCCTAGCCCTAGCCCTAGACCTAGCCCTAACCGTAACACTAACCCTAACCCTAACCCTAGCCCTAACACTAACCCTAACCCTAACCCTAGCCCTAGCCCAAGCCCTAACCCTAACACTAACCCTAGCCCTAGCCCTCACCCTAACCCTAAACCTAACCCTAAACCTAGCCCTAAACCTAACCCTAACCCTACCCTAGCCCTAGCCCTAGACCTAGCCCTAACCGTAACCCTAACCCTAACCCTAACCCTAGCCCTAACCCTAACCCTAAACCTAACCCTAGCCCCAGCCCTAGCCCAAACCCTAAACCTAGCCATTGCCCTAGCCCTAGCCCTAACCCTAACCCTAGCGCTAGCCCTAGCCCTAGCCCTAGCCCTAACCCTAACCCTAACAGTAA
>OX463239.1:80064237-80066737 GCA_949820135.1 Sylvilagus floridanus | reverse complement strand
ACCCTAACCCTAACCCTAGCCCTAGCCCAAGCCCTAACCCTAACCCTAACCCTAGCCCTAGCCCTCACCCTAACCCTAACCCTAACCCTAGCCCGAAACCTAACCCTACCCCTACCCTAGACCTAGCCCTAGACCTAGCCCTAACCGTAACACTAACCCTAACCCTAACCCTAGCCCTAACCCTAACCCTAACCCTAACCCTAGCCCCAGCCCTAGCCCAAACCCTAAACCTAGCCTTAGCCCTAGCCCTAGCCCTAACCCTAACCCTAGCCCTAGCCCTAGCCCTAGCCCTAGCCCTAACCCTAACCCTAACAGTAACCCTATCACTAGCCCTAGCCCTAGCCCTAGCCCTAGCCCTAGCCCTAACCCTAAACCTAACCCTAGCCCTAGCCCTAGCCCTAGCCCAAACCCTAAACCTAACCCTAACCCTAGAACTAACCTTCACCCTAGCCCTAGCCCTAGCCCTAGCCCTAGACCTAACCCTAACCCTAACCCTAGCCCTAGCCCTAGCCCTAACCCTAACCCTAACCCTAACCCTAACCCTAACGCTGGCCCTAGCCTTAACCCTAACCCTAGCCCTAACCCTAACCCTAAACCTAGCCCTAGCCCTAGCCCTAACCCTAACCCTAACCCTAACACTAACCCTAGCCCTAGCCCTAGCCCTAGCCCTAATCCTAACCCTAACCCTAACCCTAGCCCTAGCCCTAGCCCTAGCCATAGCCCTACACCTAACCCTAACCCTAACCCTAGCCCTAGCCCTAGCCCTAGCCCTAGCCCTATCCTTAACCCTAACCCTAACCCTAGCCCTAGCCCTAGCCCCAGCCCTAGCCATAGACCAAGGCTATCCCTAACCCTAACCCTAAACCTAACCCTAACCCTAGCCCTAACCCTAATCCAAGCCCTAGGCCTAGCCCTAGCCCTAGCCCTAGACCTAACCCTAACCCTAACCCTAGCCCTAGCCCTAGCCCTAACCCTAACCCTAACCCTAACCCTAACCCTAACGCTGGCCCTAGCCTTAACCCTAACCCTAGCCCTAACCCTAACCCTAAACCTAGCCCTAGCCCTAGCCCTAACCCTAACCCTAACCCTAACCTTAACCCTAGCCCTAAACCTAACCCTACCCCTACCCTAGCCCTAGCCCTAGACCTAGCCCTAACCGTAACACTAACCCTAACCCTAACCCTAGCCCTAACACTAACCCTAACCCTAACCCTAGCCCTAGCCCAAGCCCTAACCCTAACACTAACCCTAGCCCTAGCCCTCACCCTAACCCTAACCCTAACCCTAACCCTAGCCCTAAACCTAACCCTACCCCTACCCTAGCCCTAGCCCTAGACCTAGCCCTAACCGTAACACTAACCCTAACCCTAACCCTAGCACTAACCCTAACCCTAAACCTAACCCTAGCCCCAGCCCTAGCCCAAACCCTAAACCTAGCCATAGCCCTAGCCCTAGCCCTAACCCTAACCCTAACGGTAGCCCTAGCCCTAGCCCTAGCCCTAACCCTAACCCTAACAGTAACCCTATCACTAGCCCTAGCCCTAGCCCTAGCCCTAACCCTAACCCTAACCCTAGCCCTAGCCCTAGCCCTAGCCCAAACCCTAAACCTAACCCTAACCCTAGAACTAACCTTCACCCTAGCCCTAGCCCTAGCACTAGCCCTAGACCTAACCCTAACCCTAACCCTAGCCCTAGCCCTAGCCCTAACCCTAACCCTAACCCTAACCCTAACCCTGGCCCTAGCCCTAACCCTAACCCTAGCCCTAACCCTAACCCTAAACCTAGCCCTAGCCCTAGCCCTAACCCTAACCCTAACCCTAACACTAACCCTAGCCCTAGCCCTAGCCATAGCCCTAATCCTAACCCTAACCCTAACCCTAGCCCTAGCCCTAGCCCTAGCCATAGCCCTACACCTAACCCTAACCCTAACCCTAGCCCTAGCCCTAGCCCTAGCCCTAGCCCTATCCTTAACCCTAACCCTAACCCTAGCCCTAGCCCTAGCCCTAGCACTAGACCAAGCCCTATCCCTAACCCTAACCCTAAACCTAACCCTAACCCTAGCCCTAACCCTAATCCTAGCCCTAGGCCTAGCCCTAAGCCTAACCCTAGCCCTAGCCCTAGCCCTAGCCCTACCCTAACCCTAACCCTAGCCCTAGCCCTAGCCCTAGCCCTAGCCTTAACCCTAAACCATAAACCTGACCCTAAACCTAGCCCTAGAACTTGCCCTAGACCTAACCCTAAACCTAACCCTAACCCTAGCCCTAGACCTAGCCCTAGCCCTAGCCCTAACCCTAAACCATAACCCTGAACCTAAACCTAGCCCTAGCCCTAGCTTTAGCCCTAACCCTAAACGTAACCCTAACCCTAGCCTAGCCCTAGCCCTAGCTCTAGACCTAACACTAAACCTAACCCTAGCTCTAGCCCTAGCCCTAACCCTAACCCTAACACTAACCCTTACCCTAGCCCAAGCCCTAACCCTAACCCTAACCCTAGCCCTAGC
>OX463239.1:80021737-80034237 GCA_949820135.1 Sylvilagus floridanus | reverse complement strand
AGCCCTATCCCTAGCCCTAATCCTAACCCTAGCCCTAAACCTAACTCTAACCCTAACCCTAACCCTAACCCTAACCCTAGCCCTAGCCGTAGCCCTAGCCCTAGACCAAGACCTAACCCTAACCCTAACCCTAAACATAACCCTAACCCTAGCCCTAGCCCTAGCCCTAACACTAAACCTAACCCTAGCCCTAGGCCTAGCCCTAGCCCTAGCCCTAACCTTAACCCTAAACCTAGCCCTAGCCCTAGTCCTAGCCCTAATCCCTAGCCCTAACCCTAACCCTAAGCCTAGCCCTAGCCCTAACCTTAGACCTAGCCCTAACCCTAAACCTAACCCTAACCCTAGCCCTACCACTAACCCTAACCCTAACCCTAGACCTAGCCCTAGTCCTAGCCCTAACCCTAATGCTAACCCTAACCCTAGCCCTAGCCCTAACCCTAACCCTAACCCTGGCCCTAACCCTAACCCTAGCCCTAACCCTAACCTTAGCCCTAGCCCTAGCCCTAGCCCTAGCCCTAACACTAACCCTAACCCTAAACCTAGCCCTAAATCTAACACAAACCCTGGCCCTAACCCTAACTCTAAACCTAGCCCTAGCCCTCACCCTAACCCTAACAATAACCCTATCCATAAACCAATCCCTAACCCTAACCCTAACCCTGACCCTAACCCTAACCCTAACCCTAGCCCTAGCCCTAGCCCTAACCCTGACCCTAACCCTAGCCCTAGCCCTCACCCTAACCCTAACAATAACCCTAGCCATAAACCTAACCCTAACCCTAACCCTAACCCTGGCCCTAACCCTAACCCTAAAAATAGCCCTAGCCCTAGCCCTAACCCTAACCCTAATCCTAGCACTAGCCCTAGCCCTAGCCCTAGCCCTAACCCTAACCCTAACCCTAGCCCTAACCCTAACCCTAACCCTAGCCCTAACCCTAACTCTAGCCCTACCCTAACCCTAACCCTAGCCCTCGCCCTGGCCCTAGCCCTAGCCCTAGCCTTAACCCTAAACCATAACCCTGACCCTAAACCTAGCCCTAGCCCTAACCCTAGCCCTTATCCTAAACCTAAACCTAACCCTAGCCCTAGCCCTAGCCCTAGCCCTACCACTAACCTTAACCCTAAACCTAGCCCTAGCCCTAGAACTAGCCCTATCCCTAACCCTAACCCTAAGCCTAGCCCTAGCCCTAGCCCTAGCCCTATCCCTAACCCTAACCATAGCCCCAACCCTAGCCCTAGCCATAGCGCTAGCCCTAACCCTAAACCTAACCCAAGCCCTAGCCCTAGCCCTAACCCTAACCCTAACACTAGCCCTAACCCTAACCCTAACCCTAACCCGAGCCCTAGCCCTAGCCCTAGCCCTAGCCCTAGCCCTAACCCTAACCCTAACTCTAGCCCTAGCCCTAGCCCTAACCCTAACCCTAACCCTAACCCGAGCCCTAGCCCTAGCTCTAACCCTAACCCTAGCCCTAACCCTAACCCTAACCCTAACCCTAACCCTAGCCCTAGCCCTAACTGTAGCCCTTGTCTAGCCCTATCCCTAGCACTAATCCTAGCCCTAGCCCTAGCCCTAGCCCTAGCCCTAACCCTAAACCTAGCCCTAGCCATAAACCTAACCCTAACCCTAACCCTAACCCTAGTCCTAGCAAAAGCCCAAGCCCTAGCCCTTGCCCTAGCCCTAGCCCTAGCCCTAACCCTAACCCTAACACTAGCCCTAGCCCTAGGCCTAGCCCTAACCATAACCCTAACCATAACCCTAGCCCTAACCCTAACCCTAACCCTAGCCATAACACTAACCCTAGCCCTACACTAACCCTAACCCTAGCCCTAGCCCTGGCCCTAGCCCTAGCCCTAGCCTTAACCCTAAACCATAACCCTGAACCTAAAACTAGCCCTAGCCGTAACCCTAGCCCTTACCCTAAACCTACCCCTAACCCTAGCCCTAGCCCTAGCCCTAGCCCTAACCTTAACCCTAAACCTAGCCCTAGCCCTAGCCCTAGCCCTAGCCCTAACCCTAACCCTAAGCCTAGCCCTAGCCCTAACCCTAGCCCTAGCCCTAACCCTAAACCTAACCCTAACCCTAGCACTAACCCTAACCCTAACCCGAACCCTAGCCCTAGCCCTAGCCCTAGACCTGGCCCTAGCCCTAACCCTAACGCTAACCCTAACCCTAGCCCTAACCCTAACCCTAACACTAGACCTAGCCCTAGCCCTAGCCCTACCCTAACCCTAACCCTAGCCCTAGCCCTAGCCCTAGCCCTAGCCTTAACCCTAAACCATAACCCTGACCCTAAACCTAGCCCTAGCCCTTGCCCTAGCCCTAAACCTAAACCTAACCCTAACCCTAGCCCTAGACCTAGTCCTAGCCCTAGCCCTAACCCTAAACCATAACCCTGACCCTAAACCTATCCCTTGCCCTAGCTTTAGCCCTAACCCTAAACGTAACCCTAACCCTAGCCCTAGCCCTAGCCCTAGCTCTAGACGTAACCCTAACCCTAGCCCTAGCCCTAGCCTTAACCCTAACCCTAACCCTAACCGTAACCCTTACCCTAGCCCAAGCCCTAACCCTAACCCTAACCCTAGCCCTAGCCCTAGCCCTAGCCCTAGCCTTAACCCTAAACCATAACCCTGACCCTAAACCTAGCCCTAGCCCTAGCCCTAGCCCTAAACCTAAACCTAACCCTAACCCTAGCCCTAGACCTAGTCCTAGCCCTAGCCCTAACCCTAAACCATAACCCTGACCCTAAACCTATCCCTTGCCCTAGCTTTAGCCCTAACCCTAAACGTAACCCTAACCCTAGCCCTAGCCCTAGCCCTAGCTCTAGACGTAACCCTAACCCTAGCCCTAGCCCTAGCCTTAACCCTAACCCTAACCCTAACCGTAACCCTTACCCTAGCCCAAGCCCTAACCCTAACCCTAACCCTAGCCCTAGCCCTCACCCTAACCCTAACCCTAACCCTAACCCTAGCCCTAATTCTAACCCTACCCCTACCCTAGCCCTAGCCCTAGACCTATCCCTAACCGTAACCCTAAGCCTAGCCCTAGCCCTAGCCCTAGCCCTAAACCAAATCCAAACTGTAGCACCAACCCTAGCCCTAGGTATAGCCCTAGCCCTAACCCTAAACCTAACCCAAGCCCTAGCCCTAGCCATAACCCTAACCCAAACACTAGACCTGACCCTAACCCTAACCCTAGCCCTAGCCCTAGCCCAAGCCCTAGCCCTAGCCCTAACCCTAACCCTAACACTAAACCTAGCCCTAGCCCTAGCCCTAACCCTAACCCTAACCCTAACCCGAGCCCAAGCCCTAGCCCTAACCCTATCCCTAGCCCTAAACCTAACCCTAACCCTAACCCTAGCCCTAGCCCTAACTGTAGCCCTTGCCTAGCCCTGGCCCTAGCACTAACCCTAGCCCTAGCCCTAGCCCTAACACTAAACCTAACCCTAACCCTAGCCCTAACCCTAACCCTAACCCGAACCATAGCCCTAGAACGAGCCCTAGCCCTAGCCCTAGCCCTAACCCTAAACCCAACCCTAACCCTAGCCCTAGCCCTAGCCCTAGCCCTAGCCCTAGACCTAACTCTAACCCTAAACCTAACCCTAGTCCTAGCCTTGCACTAGCCCTAGCCCTAGACCGAGCCTAACCCTAAACCTAACCCTAAACCTAACCCTAACCCTAGCCCCAACCCTAACCCTAACCCTAACCCTAGCCCTAGCCCTAGCCCTAGACCTAGCCCTAGCCCTAACCCTAACCCTAACCATAGCCCCAACCCTACCCTAGCCCTAGCCCTAACCCTAACCATAACCCTAGCCCTAGCCCTAGCCTTAGCCCTAACCCTAACCATAACAGTAACCCTAACCCTAGTCCTAACCCTAAACCTAACCCTAACCCTAGCCCTAGCCATAGCCCTAGCCCTAGACCTAACCCTAACCCTAACGCTAGCAATTGCAATAACCCTAACCCTAGCCCAAGCCCTAAACATAACCCTAACCCTAACCGTAACCCTAACCCTAGCACTAGCCGTAGCCCTAGCCCTAGACCAAGCCCTAACCCTAACCCTAACCCTAAACATAACCCTAACCCTAGCCCTAACCCTAACTCTAGCCCTAGCCCTAGCCCTAGCCCTAGCCCTTGCCCTAGCCCGAGCCCTAGCCCTAGCCCTAACCATAACCACAGCCCTAGCCCTAGCCCTAACCCTAACCCTAACCCTAACCCTAGCCCTAGCCCTCACCCTAACCCTAACCCTAACCCTAACCCTAGCGCTAATTCTAACCCTACCCCTACCCTAGCCCTAGCCCTAGACCTATCCCTAACCGTAACCCTAAGCCTAGCCCTAGCCCTAGCCCTAGCCCTAAACCAAATCCAAACTGTAGCACCAACCCTAGCCCTAGGTATAGCCCTAGCCCTAACCCTAAACCTAACCCAAGCCCTAGCCCTAGCCATAACCCTAACCCAAACACTAGACCTGACCCTAACCCTAGCCCTAGCCCTAGCCCTAGCCCTAGCCCTAGACCTAACTCTAACCCTAAACCTAACCCTAGTCCTAGCCTTGCACTAGCCCTAGCCCTAGACCGAGCCTAACCCTAAACCTAACCCTAAACCTAACCCTAACCCTAGCCCCAACCCTAACCCTAACCCTAACCCTAGCCCTAGCCCTAGCCCTAGACCTAGCCCTAGCCCTAACCCTAACCCTAACCATAGCCCCAACCCTACCCTAGCCCTAGCCCTAACCCTAACCATAACCCTAGCCCTAGCCCTAGCCTTAGCCCTAACCCTAACCATAACAGTAACCCTAACCCTAGTCCTAACCCTAAACCTAACCCTAACCCTAGCCCTAGCCATAGCCCTAGCCCTAGACCTAACCCTAACCCTAACGCTAGCAATTGCAATAACCCTAACCCTAGCCCAAGCCCTAAACATAACCCTAACCCTAACCGTAACCCTAACCCTAGCACTAGCCGTAGCCCTAGCCCTAGACCAAGCCCTAACCCTAACCCTAACCCTAAACATAACCCTAACCCTAGCCCTAACCCTAACTCTAGCCCTAGCCCTAGCCCTAGCCCTAGCCCTTGCCCTAGCCCGAGCCCTAGCCCTAGCCCTAACCATAACCACAGCCCTAGCCCTAGCCCTAACCCTAACCCTAACCCTAACCCTAGCCCTAGCCCTCACCCTAACCCTAACCCTAACCCTAACCCTAGCCCTAATTCTAACCCTACCCCTACCCTAGCCCTAGCCCTAGACCTATCCCTAACCGTAACCCTAAGCCTAGCCCTAGCCCTAGCCCTAGCCCTAAACCAAATCCAAACTGTAGCACCAACCCTAGCCCTAGGTATAGCCCTAGCCCTAACCCTAAACCTAACCCAAGCCCTAGCCCTAGCCATAACCCTAACCCAAACACTAGACCTGACCCTAACCCTAACCCGAGCCCTAACCCTAGCCCAAGCCCTAGCCCTAGCCCTAACCCTAACCCTAACACTAACCCTAGCCCTAGCCCTAGCCCTAACCCTAACCCTAACCGTAACCCTAACCCGAGCCCTAGCCCTAGCCCTAACCCTATCCCTAGCCCTAAACCTAACCCTAACCCTAACCCTAACCCTAACCCTAGCCCTAGCCCTAACTGTAGCCCTTGCCTAGCCCTGGCCCTAGCACTAACCCTAGCCCTAGCCCTAGCCCTAGCCCTAGCCCTAACCCTAAACCTAGACCTAGCCATAAACCTAACCCTAACCCTAACCCTAACCCTAGCCCTAGCAATAGCCCTAGCCCTAGCCCTTGCCCTATCCCTAGCCCTAGCCCTAGCCCTAACCCTAACCCTAACACTAGCCCTAGCCCTAGCCCTAGCCCAAGCCAAAACCCTAACCCTAACCCTAACCCTAGCCCTAACCCTAACCCTAACCCTAGCCCTAACACTAACCCTAGCCCTACCCTAACCCTAACCCTAGCCCTAGCCCTGGCCCTAGTCCTAGCCCTAGCTTTAACCCTAAACCATAACCCTGACACTAAAACTAGCCCTAGCCGTAACCCTAGCCCTTACCCTAAACGTAACCCTAACCCTAGCCCTAGCCCTAGCCCTAGCCCTAACCTTAACCCTAAACCTAGCCCTAGCCCTAGCCCTAGCCCTAGCCCTAGCCCTAACCCTAACCCTAAGCCTAGCCCTAGCCCTAACCCTAGCCCTAGCCCTAGCCCTAACCCTAAACCTAACCCTAACCCTAGCCCTAACCCTAACCCTAACCCGAACCATAGCCCTAGACCGAGCCCTAGCCCTAGCCCTAGACCTAACCCTAAACCCAACCCTAACCCTAACCCTAACCCTAACCCTAGCCCTAACCCTAGCCCTAGCCCTAGCCCTAGCCCTTGCCCTAGCCCGAGCCCTAGCCCTAGCCCTAACCATAACCACAGCCCTAGCCCTAGCCCTAACCCTAACCCTAACCCTAACCCTAGCCCTAACCCTAACCCTAAACCTAGGCCTAACCCTAACCCTAGCCCTAACCCTAACCCTAACCCTAAACCTGGCCCTAGCCCTAGCCCTAGCCCTAGCCCTAGACCTAACCCTAACCCTAACCCTAAACCTACCCCTAACCCTAACCCTAACCCTAACCCTAGCCTTAGCCTTGCACTTGCCCTAGCCCTAGACAGAGCCTAACCCTAACGCTAACTCTAAACCTAACCCTAACCCTAGCCCTAACCCTAACCCTAACCCTAACCCTAACCCTAAACCTGGCCCTAGCCCTAGCCCTAGCCCTAGACCTAGCCCTAACCCTAACCCTAACCCTAACCCTAGCCCTAACCCTAGCCCTAACCCTAACCCTAAACCTAGCGCTAACCCTAGACCTAGCCCTAGCTCTAGCACTAGACCTAACCCTAAACTTATCCCTAAACCTAGCCATAGCCCTAGCCCTAGCCCTAGCCCTAACCCTAACCCTAACCATAGACCCAACCCTAGCCCTAGCCTTAGCCCTAGCCCTAACCCTAAACCTAACCCTAGCCATAGCCCTAGCCCTAACCCTAAAACTAGCCCTAACCCTAACCCTAACCCGAGCCCTAGCCCTAGCCCTAGCCCTAGCCCTCACCCTAACACTAACCCTAGCCCTAGCCCTAGCCCTAACCCTAACCCTAGCCCTAAACCTAACCCTAACCCTAACACTAACCCTAACCCTAGCCCTAGCTCTAACCCTAACTCTAACCCTAGACCTAGCCCTAGCCCTAACCCTAACCCTAAACCTAACCCTAGCCCTAGCCATAGACCGAGCCCTAACCCTAACCCTAACCCTAACCATAGCCCCAACCCTAGCCATAGCCCTAGCCCTAGCCCTAGACCTAACCCTAACCCTAACCCTAGCCCTAACCCTAACCCTAACCCGTGCCCTAACCCTAGCCCTAGCCCTAACCCTAACCCTAACCCTAGCCCTAGCCCTAGCCCTAACGCTAACCCTAGCCCTAAACCTAACCCTAACCCTAACCCTAGCCCTAGCTCTTGCCCTTGCCCTAGCCCTAGCCTAGCACTAACCCTAGCCCTAACCCTAACCCTAACCCTAGCCCTAGCCCTAACCCTAACGCTAGCTCTAGCCCTAAACTTAACCTAACCCTAACCATAACCCTAGCCCTAGCCCTAGCCCTAGACCTAGACCTTGCCCTAGCCCAAGCCCTAGCCCTAGCCCTAACCCTAACCCTAACCCTAGCCCAAACCCTTGCCCTAGCCCTAGCCCTAACCCTAACCCTAACCCTAGACCTAACCCTAACCCTAGACCTACCCTAACCCTAACCCTAGCCCTAGCCATAGCCCTAGCCCTAGCCCTAGGCTTAAACCTAAACCATATCCCTGACGCTAAACCTAGCCCTAGCCCTAGCCCTCGCCCTAGCCCTAACCCTAAGCCTAACCCTAACCCTAGCCCTTGCCCTAGCCCTAGCCCTAGCCCTAACCCTAACCCTAACCCTAGCCCTTGCCCTAGTCCTAGCCCTAGCCCTAACCCTAACCCTAAACCTAAACCTAGCCCTAGCCCTAGCCCTAAACCTAACCATAGCCCCAACCCTAGACATAGCCCTAGCCCTAGCCCTAGCCCTAACCCTAACCCTCACCCTAGCCCTAGCCCTAGCCCCAGCAATAACCCTAACCTTAGCCCTAGTCCTAAATCTAAAGCTAACCCTAACCCTAGCCCTAACCCTAACCCTAACCCTAGCCCAAGCCCTAGCCCTAGTCCTTGCCCTAACCCTAGCCCTAGCCCTAGCCTAGCCCTAACCCTAACCCTAAACCTAACCCTAAACCTAGCCCTAGCCCTAGCCCTAACCCTAACCCTAACCCTAACACTAGCCCTAGACCAAGCCCTAGCCCTAACCCTAGCCCTAGCCCTAGCCCTAGCCCTAGCCATAACCCTAACCCTAGCCCTAGCCCTAACCCTAACCCTAACCCTAACCCTAACCCTAACCCTAATCCTAGCCCTAGCCGTAGTCCTGGCACTTGCCCTAGCCCTATTCCTAGCACTAACCCTAACCCTAACACTAACCCTAACCCTAGCCCTAACCCTAACCCCAGGCGTACCCTAACCCTAACCCTAACCCTAGCCCTAGCCCTAGCCCTAACACTAACCCTAACCCTAGCACTAGCCCTAGCCCTAACCCTAACCCTAGCCCTAACCCTTGCCCTAACCCTAACCCTAACCCTAGCCCTAAACCTAGACCTAGCCCTAGAGCTAGCCCTAGCCCTAGCCCTAGCCCTAACCCTAACCCTGACCCTAAACCTAACCCTAGCCGTAGCCCTAGACCGAGCCCTAACCTTAACCCTTACCCTTACCATAGCCCCAACCCTAGCCATAGCCCTAGCCCTAGCCCCAGCATAACCCTAACCCTAGCCCTAGCCCTAACCCTACCCTAATTCTAACCCTAACCCTAGCCCTAGCCCTAGCCCTAGCCCTAGCCCTAACCCTAACCCTAACCCAACCCCTAGCCCTAGCCCTAGCCCTAACCCTAACCCTAACCCTATCCCTAACCCTAACCCTAACCCTAGCCCTAGCCCTAGCCCAAACTCTAACCATAACCCTAGCCCTAGCTCTAGCCCTAACCCTAACACTAGCCCTAACCCTAGCCCTAAACCTAACCCTAAACCTAACCTTAAACCTAGACCTAGCCCTAGCCCTAGCCCTAGCCCTAACCATAACCCTAACCCTAAACCTAACCCTAGCCCTAGCCCTAGACCGAGCCCTAACCCTAACCCTAACCCTAACCATAGCCCCAAACCTAGCCATAGCCCTAGCCCTAGCCCTAGCCCTAACCCTAACTCTAACCCTAACCCTACCCCTAGCCCTAGCCCTAGCCCTAACCCTAACCCTAACCCTAACCCTATCCCTAACCCTAACCCTAACCCGTGCCCTGGCCCTAACCCTAACCCTAGCACTAGCCCTAGCCCTAACCCTAACCCTAGCCCTAACCCTAGCCCTAACCCTAACCATAACCCTAGCCCTAAACCTAGACCTAGCCCTAGAGCTAGCCCTAGCCCTAGCCCTAGCCCTAACCCTAACCCTGACCCTAAACCTAACCCTAGCCGTAGCCCTAGACAGAGCCCTAACCTTAACCTTACCCTTACCATAGCCCCAACCCTAGCCATAGCCCTAGCCCTAGCCCTAGCCCTAACCCTAACCCTAACCCTAGCCCTAGCCCTAGCCCCAGCTTAACCCTAACCCTAGCCCTAGCCCTAACCCTACCCTAATTCTAACCCTAACCCTAGCCCTAGCCCTAGCCCTAGCCCTAACCCTAACCCTAACCCTAGCCCTAGCCATAACCCTAACCCTAGCCCTAGCCCTAACCCTGACCCTAACCCTAAACCTAACCCTAATCCTAGCCCTAGCCCTAGCCCTGGCCCTTGCCCTAGCCCTATTCCTAGCACTAACCCTAAACCTAACACTAACCCTAACCCTAACACTAACCCTAACCCTAGCCGTAACCCTAACCCTAGCGTACCCTAAACCTAACCCTAACCCTAGCCCTAGCCCTAGCCCTAACACTAACCATAACCCTAGCCCTAGCCCTAGCCCTAACCCTAACCCTAGCCCTAACCCTAGCCCTAACCCTAACCCTAAACCTAACCCTAAACCTAGACCTAGCCCTAGCCCTAGCCCTAGCCCTAACCATAACCCTAACCCTAAACCTAACCCTAGCCCTAGCCCTAGACCGAGCCCTAACCCTAACCCTAACCCTAACCATAGCCCCAACCCTAGCCATAGCCCTAGCCCTAGCCCTAGCCCTAACCCTAACCCTAACCCTAACCCTACCCCTAGCCTTAACCCTAAACCATAACCCTGACCCTAAACCTAGCCCTAGCCCTAGCCCTAGCCCTTACCCTAAACCAAACACTAACCATAGCCCTAGCCCTAGCCCTAGCCCTAGCCCTAGCCCTAGCCCTAACCCTAACACTAAACCTAGCCCTAGCCCTAGCCCTAGCCCTAACCCTAACCCTAACCCTAACCATAGCCCTAGCCCTAGCACTAGCCCTAACCCTAACCCTAACCCTAGCCCTAGCCCTAGCTCTAGCCCTAACCATAGCCCTAACCCTAACCCTGGCCCTAAACCTAAACCTAGCCCTAAACCTAACACTAGCCCTAGCCCTACCCTAGCCCTAGCCCTAGCCCTAACCCTAACCCTAACCCTACCCCTAGCCATAACCCTAACCCTAGCCATAGCCCTAACCCTAACCCTAACCCTATCCCTAACCCTAATCCTAGCCCTAGCCCTAACCCTGGCCCTTTCCCTAGCCCTATTCCTAGCACTAACCCTAACCCTAACACTAACCCTAACCCTAGCCCTAACCCTAACCCTAGGCGTACCCTAAACCTAACCCTAACCCTAGCCCTAGCCCTAGCCCTAGCCCTAACACTAACCCTAACCCTAGCCCTAGCCCTAGACCTAACCCTAACCTTAGCCCTAACCCTAGCCCTAACCCTAACCCTAACCCTAGCCCTAAACCTAGACCTAGCCCTAGCCCTAGCCCTAGCCCTAGCCCTAGCCCTAACCCTAACCCTAACCATAAACCTAACCCTAGCCCTAGCCCTAGACCGAGCCCTAACCCTAACCCTAACCCTAACCATAGCCCCACCCCTAGCCATAGCCCTAGCCCTAGCCCTAGCCCTAACCCTAACCCTAACCCTAGCCCTAGCCCTAGCCCCAGCATAACCCTAACCCTAGCCCTAGCCCTAACCCTACCCTATCTCTAACCCTAACCCTAGCCATAGCCCTAGTCCTAGCCTTAGCCCTAGAACAAGCCCTAACCCTTACCCTAAACCTAAACCTAAACCTAACCCTAGCCCTAACCCTAAGCCTAGCCCTAGCCCAAGCCCTAACCCTAACCCTAACCATAGCCCCAACCCTAGCCATAGCCCTAGCCCTAGCCCTAGCCCTAGCCCTAGCCCTAACCATAACCATAACCCTAGCCCTAGCCCTAGCCCTAGCCCTAGCCCTAGACCAAGCCCTAACAGTAACCCTAACACTAAACCTAACCCTAACCCTAACCCTAACCCTAACCCTAGCCCTAGCCCTAGACCTAACCCTAACCCTAGCCCTAGCCCTAGCCCTAGCCCAAACCCTAACCCTAGCCCTAGACCTAACCCTAACAATAACCCTAACCCTAACGCTAGCCCTAGCCCTAGCCCTAGTCTAGCCCTAGGCTTGCCCTAGCCCGAGCCCTAGCCCTAGCCCTAACCCTAAACTTAACACTATCCCTAGAACTAGTCCTAGCCCTAACCCTAACCCTAACCCTAACCCTAAACCTAGCCCTAGCCCTAGCCCTAACCCTAACCCTAACCCTAAAAATAGCCCTTGCCCTAGCCCTAGCCCTAGCCCAAGCCCTAACCCTAACCCTAACCCTAACCCTAGCACTAGCCCTAGCCCTAGCACTAACCCGAACACTAACCCTAACCCTAACCCTAGCCCTAGCCCTAACTCTAGCACTAGCCCTAACTCTAAACCTAACCCTAACCCTAGCCCTAGCCCTAACCATAGCCCTAGCCCTAACTCTAAACCTAACCCTAACCCTAGCCCTAACCCTAACCTAACCCTAACCATAGCCCTAGCCCTAGCAGTAGCCCTTGCCCTAACCCTAGCCCTAGCCCTAGCCTAGCCCTAACCCTAACCCTAACCCTAACCCTAGCCCTAGCCCTAGCCGTAGCCCTAGCCCTAACCCTAAACCTAACCCTAGCCCTAGCCCTAACCCTAACCCTAACCCTAACCCTAGCCCTAGACCTAAACCTAGGCCTAGCCCGTGCCCTAACCCGAGCCCCAGCCCTAGCCCTAACCCTAACCCTAACCCTAGCCCTAGAACTAGTCCTAGCCCTAGCCCTAACCCTAAACCTAACCCTAACCCTAGCCCTAGCCCTAAATCTAAACCTAACCCTAACCCTAGCCCTAACCCTAACCCTAACCCTAGCCCTAGCCCTAGCCCTAGTCATTGCCCTAACCCTAGCCGGAGCCCTAGCCTAGCCCTAACCCTAACCCTGACCCTAACCATAACCCTAAACCTA
>OX463239.1:79991737-79994237 GCA_949820135.1 Sylvilagus floridanus | reverse complement strand
CTAGCCCTAGCCCTAGCCCTAACCCTAACCCTAACCCTAACACTAGCTCTAGCCCTAGCCCTAGCCCTAAACCTAACCCTAGCCCCAGCCCTAGCCCAAACCCTAACCCTAGCCCTAGCCCTAGCCCTAGCACTAACCCTAAACCTAGCCCTAGCCCTAGCCCTAGCCCTAGCCCTAACCCTAACCCTAACCCTAACCCTATCACTAGCCCTAGCCCTAGCCCTAGCCCTAACCCTAACCCTAACCCTAGCCCTAGACCTAGCCCTAGACCAAACCCTAAACCTAACCCTAACCCTAGCCCTAACCCTAACCCTAGCCCTAGCCCTAGCCCTAGCCCTAGACCTAAACCTAACCCTAACCCTAGCCCTAGCCCTATCCCTAGCCCTAGCCCTAACCCTAACCCTAACCCTAACCCTAGCCCTAGCCCTAGCCCTATCCCTAGCCTTAGACCAAGACCTAACCCTAACTCTAACCCTAAACCTAACCCTAACCCTAGCCCTAACCCTAACCCTAGCCTTAGCCCTAGCCCTAGCCCTAACCCTAAAACTAACCCTAAACTTAGCCCTAGCCCTAGCCCTAGCCGTAGCCCTAACCCTAACCCTCACCCTAGCCCTAGCCCTAGACCAAGCCCTAACCCTAACCCTAACCCTAAACCTAACCCTAACCCTAGCCCTAACCCTACCCTAAACCTAGCCCTAACCCTAACCATAACCCTAGACCTATCCCTAACCCTAGACCTACCCTAAACCTAACCCTAGCCCTAGCCATAGCCCTAGCCCTAGCCCTAGGCTTAACCCTAAACCATAACCCTGACGCTAAACCTAGCCCTAGCCCTAGCCCTAGCCGTAGCCCTAACCCTTAGCCTAAACCTAACCCTAGCCCTTGCCCTAGCCCTAGCCCTAGCCCTAACCCTAACCCTAACCCTAACCCTAGCCCTTGCCCTAGCCCTAGCCCAAGCCCTAACCCTAACCCTAAACCTAAACCTAGCCCTAGCCCTAGCACTAACCCTAACCCTAACCCTAACCCTAACCCTAAACCTAGCCCTAGCCCTAGCCCTAACCCTAACCCTAACCCTAACACTAGCTCTAGCCCTAGCGCTAGCCCTAAACCTAACCCTAGCCCAAGCCCTAGCCCAAACCCTAACCCTAGCCCTAGCCCTAGCCCTAGCCCTAACCCTAAACCTAGACCTAGCCCTAGCCCTAGCCCTAGCCCTAACCCTAACCCTAACCCTAACCCTATCACTAGCCCTAGCCCTAGCCCTAGCCCTAGCCCTAGCCCTAGCCCTAACCCTAACCCTAACCCTAGCCCTAGACCTAGCCCTAGCCCAAACCCTAAACCTAACCCTAACCCTAGCCCTAACCCTAACCCTAGCCCTAGCCCTAGCACTAGCCCTAGACCTAAAGCTAACCCTAACCCTAGCCCTAGCCCTAGTCATAGCCCTAGCCCTAGCCCTAGGCTTAACCCTAAACCATAACTCTGACGCTAAACCTAGCCCTAGCCCTAGCCCTAGCCCTAGCCCTAACCCTTAGCCTAAACCTAACCCTAGCCCTTGCCCTAGCCCTAGCCCTAGACCTAACCCTAACCCTAACCCTAGCCCTAGCCCTTGCCCTAGCCCTAGCCCAAGTCCTAACCCTAACCCTAAACCTAAACCTAGCCCTAGCCCTAGCCCTAACACTAACCCTAACCATAGCCCCAACCCTAGATATAGCCCTAGCCCTAGCCCTAGCCCTAACCCTAACCCTCACCCTAGCCCTAGCCCTAGCCCCAGCAATAACCCTAGCCCTAGCCCTAACCCTAACCCTAACGCTAACCCTAACCCTAGCCCTAGCCCTAGCCATAGCCCTAGCCCTAGACCAAGCCCTAACCCTAACCCTAACCCTAAACCTAACCCTAACCCAAGCCCTAACCATAACCCTAACCCTAGCCCTAACCCTAACCCTAAACCTAGACCTAACCATAACCCTAGACCTACCCTAAAACTAACCCTAGCGTTAGCCATAGCCCTAGCCCTAGCCCTAGCCCTAACCCTAAACCTAACCCTAAACCTAGCCCTTGCCCAGGCCCTAGCCCTAGCCCTAGCCCTAGCCCTAGCCCTAGCCCTAGCCCTAGACCTAACCCTAACCCTAGCCGTAGCCCTAGCCCTAGCCCAAACCTAACCCTAACCCTAAACCTAACCCTAACCCTAGCCATAGCCCTAGCCCTAGCCCTAGACAAGGCCCTAACCCTAACTCTAACCCTAACCATAACCCTAACCCTAGCCCTAGCCCTAACCCTAGACCTAGCCCTCAATCTAAACCTAACCCTAACCCTAGCCCTAACCCTAACCCTAACTCTAGCCCTAGCCCTAGCCCTAGCCCTTGCCCTAACCCTAGCCCTAGCCCTAGCCTAGCCCTAACCCTAACCCTAACCCTAACCCTAACCCTAAACCTAGCCCTAGCCCTAGCCCTAACCCTAACCCTAACCCTAACACTAGCTCTAGCCCTAGCCCTAGCCCTAAACC
>OX463239.1:79964237-79971737 GCA_949820135.1 Sylvilagus floridanus | reverse complement strand
CCCTAGCCCTAGCAGTAGCACTTGCCCTAACCCTAGCCCTAGCCCTAGCCCTAACCCTAACCCTAACCCTAACACTAGCCCTTGCTCTAGCCCTAGCCCAAGCCCTAACCCTAACCCTAACCCTAACCCTAGCCCTAGCCCTAGCCCTAGCACTAACCCGAACACTAACCCTAACCCTAACCCTAGCCCTAGCCCTAACCCTAGCCCTAGCCCTAACTCTAAACCTAACCCTAACCCTAGCCCTAGCCCTAACCCTAGCCCTAGCCCTACCTCTAAACCTAACCCTATCCCTAGCCCTAACCCTAACCTAACCCTAACCCTAGCCCTAGCCCTAGCAGTAGCCCTTGCCCTAACCCTAGAATAGCCCTAGCCTAGCCCTAACCCTAACCCTAACTCTAACCCTAACCCTAGCCCTAGCCCTAGCCCTAGCCCTAGCCCTAGACCAAGCCCTAACCCTAACTCTAACCCTAAACCTAACCCTAACCCTAGCTCTAACCCTAAACCTAGCCCTAGCCCTAGCCCTAGCCCTAGCCCTAACCCTAAAACTAACCCTAACCCTAGCCCTAGCCCTAGCCCTAGCCCTAACCCTAACCCTCACCCTAGCCCTAGCCCTAGACAAAGCCCTAACCCTAACCCTAACCCTAAACCTAACCCTAACCCTAGCCCTAACCCTAACCCTAAACCTAGCCCTAAACCTAACCCTAAACCTAGACCTATCCCTAACCCTAGACCTACCCTAACCCTAACCCTAGCCCTAGCCATAGCCCTAGTCCTAGCCCTAGGCTTAACCCTAAACCATAACCCTGACGCTAAACCTAGCCCTAGACCTAACCCTAGCCCTAGCCCTAACCCTAAGCCTAACCCTAACCCTAGCCCTTGCCCTAGCCCTAGCCCTAGCCCTAACCCTAATCCTAACCCTAACCCTACCCTTGCCCTAGCCCTAGCCCTAGCCCTAAACCTAACCCTAAACCTAAACCTAGCCCTTGCCCTAGCCCTAGCCATAGCCCTAACCCTCAACCTAACCCTAGCCCTAACCCTAACCCTAACTCTAACCCTAACCCTAGCGATAGCCCTAGCCCTAACACTAGCCCTAGACCAAGCCCTAACCCTAACCCTAACACTAAACCTAACCCTAACCCTAGCCCTAACCTTAACCCTAACCCTAACCCTAACACTAACCCTAACCCTAGCCCTAGCCCTAGCAGTAGCACTTGCCCTAACCCTAGCCCTAGCCCTAGCCCTAACCCTAACCCTAACCCTAACACTAGCCCTTGCTCTAGCCCTAGCCCAAGCCCTAACCCTAACCCTAACCCTAACCCTAGCCCTAGCCCTAGCCCTAGCACTAACCCGAACACTAACCCTAACCCTAACCCTAGCCCTAGCCCTAACCCTAGCCCTAGCCCTAACTCTAAACCTAACCCTAACCCTAGCCCTAGCCCTAACCCTAGCCCTAGCCCTACCTCTAAACCTAACCCTATCCCTAGCCCTAACCCTAACCTAACCCTAACCCTAGCCCTAGCCCTAGCAGTAGCCCTTGCCCTAACCCTAGAATAGCCCTAGCCTAGCCCTAACCCTAACCCTAACTCTAACCCTAACCCTAGCCCTAGCCCTAGCCCTAGCCCTAGCCCTAGACCAAGCCCTAACCCTAACTCTAACCCTAAACCTAACCCTAACCCTAGCTCTAACCCTAAACCTAGCCCTAGCCCTAGCCCTAGCCCTAGCCCTAACCCTAAAACTAACCCTAACCCTAGCCCTAGCCCTAGCCCTAGCCCTAACCCTAACCCTCACCCTAGCCCTAGCCCTAGACAAAGCCCTAACCCTAACCCTAACCCTAAACCTAACCCTAACCCTAGCCCTAACCCTAACCCTAAACCTAGCCCTAAACCTAACCCTAAACCTAGACCTATCCCTAACCCTAGACCTACCCTAACCCTAACCCTAGCCCTAGCCATAGCCCTAGTCCTAGCCCTAGGCTTAACCCTAAACCATAACCCTGACGCTAAACCTAGCCCTAGACCTAACCCTAGCCCTAGCCCTAACCCTAAGCCTAACCCTAACCCTAGCCCTTGCCCTAGCCCTAGCCCTAGCCCTAACCCTAATCCTAACCCTAACCCTACCCTTGCCCTAGCCCTAGCCCTAGCCCTAAACCTAACCCTAAACCTAAACCTAGCCCTTGCCCTAGCCCTAGCCATAGCCCTAACCCTAAACCTAACCATAGCCCCAACCCTAGACATAGCCCTAGCCCTAGCCCTAGCCCTAACCCTCAACCTAACCCTAGCCCTAACCCTAACCCTAACTCTAACCCTAACCCTAGCGATAGCCCTAGCCCTAACACTAGCCCTAGACCAAGCCCTAACCCTAACCCTAACACTAAACCTAACCCTAACCCTAGCCCTAACCTTAACCCTAACCCTAGCCCTAACCCTAACCCTAACCTTAGACCTGACCCTAACCCTAACCCTAACCCTAACCCTAACCCTAGCGCTAGCCATAGCCCTAGCCCTAGCCCTAGGCTTAACCCTAAACCATAACCCTGACGCTAAACATAGCCCTAGCCTTAGCCCTAGCCCTAGCCCTAACCCTAAACCTAAAACTAACCCTAGCCCTTGCCCTATCCCTAGCCCTAGCCCTAACCCTAACCCTAACCCTAGCCCTAACACTAGCCCTAGCCCTAGCCCTAGCCATAACCCGAACACTAACCCTAACACTAGCCCTAGCCCTAACCCTAGCCCTAGCCCTTACTCTAAACCTAACCCTATCCCTAGTCCTAACCCTAACCTAACCCTAACCCTAGCCCTAGCCCTAGCAGTAGTCCTTGCCGTAACCCAAGCCCGAGCCCTAGCCTAGCCCTAACCCTAACCCTAACCCTAACCCTAACCCTAGCCCTAGCCCTAGCCCTAGCCAAACCCTAACCCTAACCCTAACCCTAACCCTAACCCTAAACGTAGCCCTAACCCTAACCCTAACCCTAACACTAGCCCTAGCCATAGCGCTAGCCCTAGCCCTAGGCTTAACCCTAAACCATAACCCTGACGCTAAACCTAGCCCTAGCCCTAGCCCTAGCCCTAGCCCTAACCCTAAACCTAACCCTAACCCTAGCCCTAGCCCTAGCCCTAGCCCTAGCCCTAGACCAAGCCCTAACCCTAAATCTAACACAAAACCTACCCTAACCCTAGCCCTAACCCTAACCCTAGCACTAGACCTAGCCCTAGCCCAAGCCCTAGCCCTAAACCAAACACTAACCCTAGCCCTAGCCCTAGCCCTAGCCCTAACCCTAACCCTTAAACTAGCCCTAGCCCTTGCCCTAGCACTAACCCTAACCCTAACCCTAACCCTAAACCTAGCCCTAGCCATAGCCCTAACCCTAACCCTAACCCTAACACTAGCTCTAGCCCTAGCCCTAGCCCTAACCCTAAACCTAGCCCCAGCCCTAGCCCAAAGCTTAACCCTAGCCCTAGCCCTAGAACTAGCCCTAACCCTAACGCTAAACCTAGCCCTAGCCCTAGCCCTAGCCCAAACCCTAAACCTAACCCTAACCCTAGCCCTAACCCTAATCCTAGCCCTAGCCCTAGCCCTAGCCGTAGCCCTAGACCTAACCCTAACCCTACCCTAGCCCTAGCCCTAGCCCTAGCCCTAGCCCTAACCCTAACCCTAACCCTAACCCTAGCCCTAGCCCTAGCCCTAGCCCTAGCCCTAGACCAAGCCCTAACCCTAACTCTAACCCTAAACCTAACCCTAACCCTAGCCCTAACCCTAACCCTAGCCCTAGCCCTAGCCCTATCCTTAGCCCTAACCCTAAAACTAACCCTAACCCTAGCCCTTTCCGTTGCCCTAACCCTAACCCTAACCCTAGCCCTAGCCCTAGCCCTAGCACTAACCCGAACACTAACCCTAACCCTAACCCTAATCCTAGCCCTAGCCCTAACCCTAGCCCTAGCCCTAACTCTAAACCTAACCCTATCCCTAGCCCTAACCCTAACCCTAGCCCTAGCCGTAGCAGTAGCCCTTGCCCTAATCCTAGCCCTAGCCCTAGCCTAGCCCTAACCCTAACCCTAACCCTAACCCTAACCCTAGCCCTAGCCCTAGCCCTAGCCCTAGCCCTAGACCAAGCCCTAACCCTAACTCTAACCCTAAAACTAACCCTAACCCTAGCCCTAAACCTAAACCTAGCCCTAGCCCTAGCCCTAGCCCTAACTCTAACCCTCACCCTAGCCCTAGCCCTAACCAAGCCCTAACCCTAACCCTAACCCTAAACCTAACCCTAACCCTGGCCCTAACCCTAACACTAAACCTAGCCCTAACCCTAACCCTAACCCTAGACCTATCCCTAACCCTAGACCTACCCTAACCCTAACCCTAGCCCTAGCCATAGCCCTAGCCCTAGCCCTAGGCTTAACCCTAAACCATAACCCTGACGCTAAACCTAGCCCTAGCCCTAACCCTAAGCCAAACCCTAACCCTAGACCTTGCCCTAGCCCTAGCCCTAGCCCTAACCCTAACCCTAACCCTAACCCTACCCTTGCCCTAGCCCTAGCCCTAGCCCTAAACCTAACCCTAACCCTAAACCTAAACCTAGCCCTAGCCCTAGCCCTAGCCCTAGCCCTAACCCTAAACCTAACCATAGCCCCAACCCTAGACATAGCCCTAGCCCTAGCCCTAGCCCTAACCCTAACCCTCACCCTAGCCCTAGCCCTAGCCCCAGCAATAACCCTAACCCTAGCCCTAGCCCTAACCCTAACCCTAACTCTAACCCTAACCCTAGCGATAGCCCTAGTCCTAGCCCTAGCCCTAGACCAAGCCCTAACCCTAACCCTAACACTAAACCTAACCCTAACCCTAGCCCTAACCCTAACCCTAACCCTAGTCCTAACCCTAACCCTAACCCTAGACCTAACCCTAACCCTAGCCCTAACCCTAACCCTAACCCTAGCTCTAGCCATAGCCCTAGCCCTAGCCCTAGGCTTAACCCTAAACCATAACCCTGACGCTAAACCTAGCCCTAGCCCTAGCCCTAGCCCTAGCCCTAACCCTAAACCTAACCCTAACCCTAGCCCTTGCCCTAGCTCTAGCCCTAGCCCTAACCCTAACCCTAACCCTAACCCTAGCCCTAGCCCTAGCCCTAGCGCTAACCTGAACACTAACCCTAGCCCTAGACCTAGCCCTAACCCTAGCCCTAGCCCTAGCCCTAACCCTAACCCTAACCCTAAACCTAGCCCTAACCCTAACCCTAACCCTAACCCTAGCCCTAGCCATAGCCCTAGCCCTAGCCCTAGGCTTAACCCTAAACCATAACCCTGACGCTAAACCTAGCCCTAGCCCTAGCCCTTGCCCTAGCCCTAACCCTAAACCTAACCCTAACCCTATCCCTAACCCTAGCCCTAGCCCTAGCCTAGCCCTAAGCCGAACACTAACACTAACCCTAACCCTAACCCTAGCCCTAGCCCTAACCCTAGCCCTAGCCCTAACTCTAAATCTAACCCTAACCCTAGCCCTAGCCCTAACCCTAGCCCTAGCCCTAACTCTAAACCTAACCCTATCCCTAGCCCTAACCCTAACCTAACCCTAACCCTAGCCCTAGCCCTAGCAGTAGCCCTTGCCCTAACCCTAGCCCGAGCCCTAGCCTAGCCCTAACCCTAACCCTAACCCTAACCCTAGCCCTATCCCTAGACCTAGCCCTAACCCTAACCCTAACCCTAACACTAGCTCTAGCCCTAGCCCTAGCCCTAACCCTAACCCTAGCCCCAGCCCTAGCCCAAACCCTAACCCTAACCCTAGCCCTAGCCCTAGCCCTAGCCCTAGCCCTAACCCTAACACTAACCCTAACCCTATCACTAGCCCTAGCCCTAGCCCTAGCCCTAACCCAAACTCTAACCCTAGCCCTAGCCCTAGCCCAAACCCTAAACCTAACCCTAACCCTAGCCCTAACCCTAACCCTAGCCCTAGCCCTAGCCCTAGCCCTAGACCTAACCCTAAACCTAACCCTAGCCCTAGCCCTAGCCCTAGCCCTAACCCTAACCCTAACCCTAACCCTAGCCCTAGCCCTAGCCCTAGCCCTAGCCCTAGACCAAGCCCTAACCCTAACTCTAACCCTAAACCTAACCCTAACCCTAGCCCTAATCCTAACCCTAGCCCTAGCCCTAGCCCTAGCCCTAGCCCTAACCCTAAAACTAACCCTAACCCTAGCCCTAGCCCTTGCCGTAACCCTAGCCCTAGCCCTAGCCTAGCCCTAACCCTAACCCTAACCCTAACCCTAACCCTAAACCTAGCCCTAGCCCTAGCCCTAACCCTAACCCTAACCCTAACACTAGCCCTTACCCTAGCCCTAGCCCAAGCCCTAACCCTAACCCTAACCCTAGCCCTAGCCCTAGCCCTAGCACTAACCAGAACACTAACCCTAACCCTAAACCTAGCCCTAACCCTAACCCTAGCCCTAGCACTAACTCTAAACCTAACCCTAACCCTAGCCCTAGCCCTAACCCTAGCCCTAGCCCTGACTCTAAACCTAACCCTATCCCTAGCCCTAACCCTAACCTAACCCTAACCCTAGCCCTAGCCCTAGCAGTAGCCCTTTCCCTAACCCTAGCCCTAGCCTAGCCCTAAACCTAACCCTAACCCTAACCCTAACACTAGCCCTAGCCCTAGCCCTAACCCTAACCCTAACCCTAGCCCTAGCCCTAGCCCTAGCCCTAACCCTAACCCTACCCTAGCCCTAGCCCTAGCCCTAGCCCTCACCCTAACCCTATCCCTAGCCCTAGCCCTAGCCCTAGCCCTAGCCCTAGCCCTAGACCAAGCCCTAACCCTAACTCTAACCCTAAACCTAACCCTAACCCTAGCCCTAATCCTAACCCTAGCCCTAGCCCTAGCCCTAGCCCTAGCCCTAGCCCTAACCCTAACCCTACCCTAGCCCTAGCCCTAGCCCTAGCCCTCACCCTAACCCTATCCCTAGCCCTAGCCCTAGCCCTAGCCCTAACCCTAACCCTAGCCCAAGACCTAGCCCTAGCCCGAACCCTGACCGTAGCCCTTGACCTAACCCTAACCCTAACCTTAACCCTAGTCCTAGCCCTAGCCCTAGCCCTTGCCCTAGCCCTAGCCCTAGCCCTAGCCCTAACCCTAACCCTAACCCTAGCCCTAAACCTAAGCATAGCCCTAGCCCTAACCCTAACCCTAACCCTAACCCTAGCCATAACACTAACCCTAACCCTAACCCTAGAAATAACCCTAACCCTACCCTAACCCTAACCCTAGCTCTAGTCATAGCCCTAGCCCTAGCCCTAGCCCTAGCCCTAGACCTAACCCTAACCCTAGCCCTAAACCTAGCCCTAGCCCTAGACCTAATCCTAACCCTAACCCTAACCCTAGCCCTAGCCCTAGCCCTAGCCCTAGCCCTAGCCCTAGACCAAGCCCTAACCCTAACACTAACCCTAACGCTAACCCTAACCCTAGCCCTAGCCCTAACCCTAGCCCTAGCCCTAAATCTAAACCTAACCCTAACCCTAGCCC
>OX463239.1:79941737-79946737 GCA_949820135.1 Sylvilagus floridanus | reverse complement strand
CCTAACCCTAAAACTAACCATAGCCCTAGCCCTAGCCCTAGTCCTATCCCTAACCCTAGCCCTAGCCCTAGCCCTAGCCCTAGCCCTAACCCTAACCCTAGCCCTAGCCTTAGACCTAGAAATAACCCTAATCCTAGCCCTAGCCCTAACCATAACCCTAACCCTAACCCTAACCCTAGCCCTAGCCCTAGCCCTAGACCTAGCCCTAGACCAATCCCTAACCCTAACCCTAACACTAAACCTAATCCTAACCCTAAACCTAACCCTAGCCCTAGCCCTAGCCC
This sequence comes from Sylvilagus floridanus, assembly GCA_949820135.1. NCBI lineage: Eukaryota > Metazoa > Chordata > Mammalia > Lagomorpha > Leporidae > Sylvilagus > Sylvilagus floridanus. The sequence continues at coordinate 79,946,453 of OX463239.1, read as the reverse complement.
TAGCCCTAACCTTAACCCTAGCCCTAGACGTAACCCTAACCCTAACCCTAACCCTCACCCTAGCCCTAGCCCTAGCCCTAGCCCTAGGCTTGCCCTAGCCCGAGCCCTAGCCCTAGCCCTAACCCTAACACTAACCCTAGCCCTAGACTAGTCCTAGCCCTAGCCCTAACCCTAACCCTAACCCTAGCCCTAACCCTAACCCTAAACCTAGACCTAACCCTAACCCTAACCGTAGCCCTACCCTAACCCTAACCCTAGCCCTAGTCATAGCCCTAGCCCTAGCCCTAGGCTTAACCCTAATCCATAACCCTGACTCTAAACCTAGCCCTAGCCCTAGCCCTAGCCCTAACCCTAAACCTAACCCTAACCCTAGCCCTTGCCCTAGCACTAACCCTAGCCCTAACCTTAACCCTAACCCTAACCCTAACCCTAGCCCTAGCCCTAGCCCTAGCCCTAACCCTAACCCTAACCCTAATCCTAAACCTAGCCCTAACCCTAACCCTAACCCTAACCCTAGCCGTAACCTTGCACTAGCCCTAGCCCTAGACCGAGCCTAACCCTAACCCTAAACCTAAACCTAACCCTAGCCCTAGCCCTAACCCTAACCCTAACCCTAACCCTAAACCTAGCCCTAACCCTAACCCTAACCCTAACCCTAGCCCTAACCTTGCACTAGCCCTAGCCCTAGACCGAGCCTAAACCTAACCCTAAACCTAACCCTAACCCTAGCCCTAAACCTAACCCTAGCCCTAACCCTAACCCTAACCCTAAACCTAGCCCTAGCCCTAGCACTAACCCTAACCCTAAACCTAACACTAGCCCTAGCCCTAGCCCTAGCCCTAACCCTAACGCTATCCCCAGGCCTAGCCCAAACCCTAGCCCTAGCCCTAGCCTTAACCCTAACCCAAGCCCTAGCCCTAGCCCTAGCCGTAGCCCTAACCCTAACCCTAACCCTAACCCTAAACCTATCACTAGCCCTAGCCCTAGCCCTAGCCCTAACCCTAACCCTAACCATAGCCATAGCCCTAGCCCTAGCCCAAACCCTAAACATAACCCTAACCCTAGCCCTAACCCTAACCCTAGCCCTAGCCCTAGCCCTAGCCCTAGCCCTAGATCTAACCCTAACCCTAAACCTAGCCCTAGCCCTAGCCATAGCCCTAGCGCTAGACCAAGCACTAACCCTAACCCTAACCCTAAACCTAACCCTATACCTAGCCCTAACCCTAACCGTAGCCCTAGCTCTAGCCCTAGACCTAGCCCTAACCCTAACCCTAACCCTAACCCTAGCCCTAGCCCTAGCCTTAACCCTAACCCTAACCCTAACCCTAACCCTAGGCGTACCCTAACCCTAACCCTAACCCTAGCCCTAACCCTAACCCTAACCCTAACCCTAACCCTAGCCCTAGCCCTAGCCCTAGCCTTAACCCTAACCCTAACCCTAGCCCAAGGCCTAGCCCTAGCCCTAACCCTAACACTAACCCTAACCCTGGCCCTAAACCTAAACCTGGCCCTAACTCTAACCCTAGCCCTAGCCCTAGCCCTAGCCCTCGCCCTAACCCAAACCCTAACCCTAACACTAACCCTAGCCCTAGCCCTAACCCTAACCCTAGCCCTAGCCCTAGCCCTAGCCCTAACCCTAACCCTAACCATAGCCCTAGCCATAACCGTAACCCTAGCCCTAGCCCTAACCCTAACCCTAACCCTAACCCTAACCCTAACTCTAATCCTAGCCCTAGCCCTAGCCCTGGCCCTTGGCCTAGCCGTAGTCCTAGCACTAACCCTAACCCTAACCCTAACACTAACCCAAACCCTAGCCCTAACCCTAACCCTAGGCGTACCCTAACCCTAACCATAACCCTAGCCCTAGCCCTAGCCCTAACACTAACCCTAACCCTAGCCCTAGGCCTAGCCCTAACCCTAACCCTAGCCCTAACCCTAGCCCTAACCCTAACCCTAACACTAGCCCTAAACCTAGCCCTAGCCCTAGCCCTAGCCCTAGCCCTAGCCCTAACCCTAACCCTAACCCTAAACCTAAACCTAAACCTAACCCTAGCCCTAGCCCTAGCCCTAACCCTAACCCTAACCCTAACCCTAGCCCTAGCCCTAACCCTAGCCCTAGTCCTAACTCTAAAGCTAACCCTAACCCTATCCCGAAACCTAACCCTAACCCTAGCCCAAGCCCTAGCCCTAGCCCTTGCCCTAACCCTAGCCCTAGCCCTAGCCCTAGCCAAGCCCTAACCCTAACCTTCACCCTAAACCTAACCCTAAACCTAGCCCTAGCCCTAGCCCTAACCCTAACCCTAACCCTAACACTAGCCCTATACCAAGCCCTAGGCCTAACCCGAACCCTAGCACCAGCCCTAGCCCAAACCCTAACCCTAGCCCTAGCCCTAGCCCTAGCCATAAACCTAACCCTAGCCCTAGCCCTAGCCCTAGCCCTAACCCTAACCCTAACCCTAACACTAGCCCTAGCCCTAGACCTAGCCCTAGACCTAGTCCTAACCCTAACCCTAACCCTAGCCCTAGCCCTAGCCCTAGCCCAAACCCTAAACCTAACCCTAACCCTAGCCCTAACCGTAACCCTAGCCCTAGCCCTAGCCCTAGCCCTGGACCTAACCCTAGCCCTAGCCCTAGCCCTAGCCATAGCCCTAAACCTAACCCTAACCCTAACCCTAGCCCTAGCCCTAGCCCTAGCCCTAGCCCTAGCCCTAGACCAAGCCCTAACCCTAAACATAACCCTAAACCTAACCCTAACCCTAGCCCTATCCCTAAACCTAGTCCTAGCCCTAGCCCTAGCCCTAGCACTAACCCTAACCCTAACCCTAGCCCTAGCCATAACCCTAACCCTAGCCCTAGCCCTAACGCTAACCCTAACCCTAAGCCTAACCCTAACCCTAACCCTAATCCTAGCCCTAGCCCTATCCCTGGCACTTGCCCTAGCCCTATTCCTAGCACTAACCCTAACCCTAACACTAACCCTAACCCTAGCCCTAACCCTAACCCTAGGCATAACCCTAACCCTAACCCTAACCCTAGCCCTAGCCCTAGCCCTAACATTAACCCTAACCCTAGCCCTAGCCCTAGCCCTAGCCCTAACCCTAACCCTAGCCATAACCCTAGCCCTAACCCTAACCCTAACCCTAGCCCTAAACCTAGACCTAGCCCTAGCCCTAGCCCTAGCCCTAGCCCTAGCCCTAGCCCTAACCCTAACCCTAAACCTAAACCTAAACCTAGCCCTAGCCCTAGACCGAGCCCTAACCCTAACCCTTACTCTAACCATAGCCCCAACCCTAGCCATAGACCTAGCCCTAGCCCTAGCCCTAACCCTAACCCTAGCCCTACCTAGCCCCAGAATAACCCTAACCCTAGCCCTAGCCCTAACCCTACCCTAACTCTAACCCTAACCCTAGCCCTAGCCCTAGCCCTAGTCTTAGCCCTATACCAAGCCCTAACCCTTACCCTAACCCTAAACCTAACCCTAACCCTAGCCCTAACCCTAAGCCTAGCCCTAGCACTAGCCCTAGCCCTAACCCTAACCCTAACCATAGCCCCAACCCTAGCCCTAGCCCTAGCCCTAGCCCTAAACCTAACCATAACCCTAGCCCTAGCCCTAGCCCTAGGCCTAACCCTAACCCTAACCCTAACCCTAGCCCTAGCCCTAACCCTAACCCTAACCCTAGCCATAGCCCTAGCCCTAGCCCTAGCCCTAGCCCTAACCCTAACCCTAGCCCTAGCCCTAGCCTTAGCCCTAGCAATAAACCTAACCCTAGTCCTAGCCCTAACCATAACCCTAACCCTAACCCTAACCCTCGCACTAGCCCTAGCCCTAGCCCTAGCCCTAGACCAAGCCCTAACCCTAACCCTAACACTAAACCTAACCCTAACCCTTACCCTAACCCTAAACCTAACCCTAACTCTAGCCCTAACCCTAAGCCTAGCACTAGGCCTAGCCCTAGCCCTAACCCTAACCCTGAACATAGCCACAACCCTAGACCTAGCCCTAGCCCTAGCCCTAACCCTAACCATAAGCCTAGCCCTAGCCCTAGCCCTAGCCCTAACCCTAACCCTAACCCTAACCCAAGCCCTAACCCTAACCCTAGCCCTAGCCCTAGACCGATCCCTAACCCTAACCCTTACCCTAACCATAGCCCCAACCCTAGCCATAGCCCTAGCCCTAGCCCTAGCCGTAACCCTAACCCTAACCCTAGCCCTACCTAGCCCCAGCATAACCCTAACCCTAGCCCTAGCCCTAACCCTACCCTAACTCTAACCCTAACCCTAGCCCTAGCCCTAGCCCTAGCCCTAGCCCTAGACCAAGCCCTAACCCTTACCCTAACCCTAAACCTAACCCTAACACTAGCCCTAACCCTAAGCCTAGCCCTAGCCCTAGGCCTAGCCCTAACCCTAACCCTAACCCTAACCCTAGCCATAACCCTAACCCTAACCCTAGCCCTAGCCCTAGCCCTAGCCCTAGCCCTATCCCTAACCCTAAACCTAGCCCTAACCCTAACCCTAGCCCTAGCCCTAGCCCTAACTCTAACCATAGCCCCAACCCTAGCCCTAGCCCTAGCCCTAGCCCTAACCCTAACCATAAGCCTAGCCCTAGCCCTAGCCCTAGCCCTAGCCCTAGCCTTAGCCTTAGCCTTAGCCCTAGACCAAGCCCTAACCCTTACCCTAACCCTAAACCTAACCCTAACCCTAGCCCTAGACCTAGCC
>OX463239.1:79921737-79929237 GCA_949820135.1 Sylvilagus floridanus | reverse complement strand
CCCTAACCCTAGCCCTAACCCTAACCCTAACCCTAAACCTAGACCTAACCCTAACCCTAGCCCTACCCTAACCCTATCCCTAGCCCTAGTCATAGCCCTATCCCTAGCCCTAGGCTTAACCCTAATCCATAACCCTGACGCTCTACCTAGCCCTAGCCTTAGCCCTAGCCCTAACCCTAAACCTAACCCTAAACCTAGCCCTTGCCCCAGCACTAACCCTAACCCTAACCTTAACCCTAACCCTAACCCTAACCCTATCCCTATCCCTAGCCCTAGCCCTAGCCCTAACCCTAACACTAACCCTAGCCATGGACCTAGCCCTAGCCCTAGCCCTAGCCCTAGCCCTAATCCTAACCCTAACCCTAACCATAAACCTAGCCCTAACCCTAACCCTAACCCTAACCCTAGCCCTAACCTTGCACTAGCCCTAGCCCTAGACCGAGCCTAACCCCAACCCTAACCCTAAACCTAACCCTAACCCTAGCCCTAGCCCTAACCCTAACCCTAACCCTAACCCTAAACCTAGCCCTAACCCTAACCCTAACCCTAGCCCTAACCTTGCACTAGCCCTAGCCCTAGACCGAGCCTAACCCTAACCCTAACCCTAACCCTAACCCTAAACCTAACCCTAACCCTAGCCCTAACCCTAACCCTAACCCTAAACCTAGCCCTAGCCCTAGCACTAACCCTAACCCTAAAACTAAAACTAGCCCTAGCCCTAGCCCTAGCCCTAGCCCTAACCCTAACCCTAACCCTAGCCCTAACCCTAACCCTAACCCTAAACCTAGACCTAACCCTAACCCTAGCCCTACCCTAACCCTATCCCTAGCCCTAGTCATAGCCCTAGCCCTAGCCCTAGGCTTAACCCTAATCCATAACCCTGACGCTAAACCTAGCCCTAGCCTTAGCCCTAGCCCTAACCCTAAACCTAACCCTAAACCTAGCCCTTGCCCCAGCACTAACCCTAACCCTAACCTTAACCCTAACCCTAACCCTAACCCTATCCCTAGCCCTAGCCCTAGCCCTAGCCCTAACCCTAACACTAACCCTAGCCATGGACCTAGCCCTAGCCCTAGCCCTAGCCCTAGCCCTAATCCTAACCCTAACCCTAACCATAAACCTAGCCCTAACCCTAACCCTAACCCTAACCCTAGCCCTAACCTTGCACTAGCCCTAGCCCTAGACCGAGCCTAACCCCAACCCTAACCCTAAACCTAACCCTAACCCTAGCCCTAGCCCTAACCCTAACCCTAACCCTAACCCTAAACCTAGCCCTAACCCTAACCCTAACCCTAGCCCTAACCTTGCACTAGCCCTAGCCCTAGACCGAGCCTAACCCTAACCCTAACCCTAACCCTAACCCTAAACCTAACCCTAACCCTAGCCCTAACACTAACCCTAACCCTAAACCTAGCCCTAGCCCTAGCACTAACCCTAACCCTAAAACTAAAACTAGCCCTAGCCCTAGCCCTAGACCTAACCCTAACCTTAAACCTAACACTAGCCCTAGCCCTAGCCCTAGCCCTAACCCTAACGCTATACCCAGACCTAGCCTTAGCCCTAGCCGTAGCCCTAACCCTAACCCTAACCCTAACCCTAACCCTAAACCTATCACTAGCCCTAGCCCTAGCCCTAGCCCTAACCCTAACCCTAACCATAGCCCTAGCCCTAGCCCTAGCCCAAACCCTAAACCTAACCCTAACCCTAGCCCAAACGCTTACCCAACCCTAGCCCTAGAACTAGTCCTAGCCCTAGACCTAACCCTAACCCTAACCCTAACCCTAAACCTAACCCTAACCTAGCCCTAGCCCTAACCCAGCCCAAACCCTAACCCTAACACTAACCCTAGCCCTAGCCCTAACCCTAAACCTAACCCTAGCCCTAGCCCTAGCCCTAGCCCTAGCCCTAACCCTCACCCTCACTCTAGCCCTAGCCCTAGCCATAACCCTAACCCTAGCCCTAGCCCTAATCCTAACCCTAACCCTAACCCTAAACCTAATCCTAACCCTAGCCCTAGCCCTGGCCCTTGGCCTAGCCGTAGTCCTAGCACTAACCCTAACACTAACACTAACCCTAACCCTAACACTAACCCTAACCCTAGCCCTAACCCTAACCCTAGGCGTACCCTAACCCTAACCCTAACCCTAGCCCTAGCCCTAGCCCTAACACTAAACCTAACCCTAGCCCTAGCCCTAGCCCTAACCCTAGCCCTAGCACTAGCCCTAACCCTAACCCTAACCCTAAACCTAACCCTAGCCCTAGCCCTAGAACGAGCCCTAACCCTAACCCTTACCCTAACCATAGCCCCAACCCTAGCCATAGCCCTAGCCCTAGCCCTAGCCCTAACCCTAACCCTAACCCTAGCCCTACCTAGCCCCAGCATAACCCTAACCCTAGCCCTAGCCCTAGCCTTAGCCCTAGACCAAGCCCTAACCCTTACCCTAACCCTAAACCTAACCCTAACCCTAGCCCTAACCCTAAGCCTAGCCCTAGCCCTAGCCCTAGCCCTAACCCTAACCCTAACCATAGCCCCAACCTTAGCCCTATCCCTAGCCCTAGCCCTAACCCTAACCATAACCCTATCCCTAGCCCTAGCCTTAGGCCTAACCCTAACCCTAACCCTAACCCTAACCCTAGCCCTAACCCTAACCCTAACCCTAACCCTAGCCCTAGCCCTAGCCCTAGCCCTAGCCCTATCCCTAACCCTAACCCTAGCCCTAGCACTAGCTTTAGCCCTAGCAATAACCCTAACCCTAGCCCTAGCCCTAACCATAACCCTAACCCTAACCCTAGCCCTAGACCTAGCCATAGCCCTAGCCCTAGACCAAGCCCTAAGCCTAACCCTAACACTAAACCTAACCCTAACCCTTACCCTAACCCTAACCCTAAACCTAACCCTAACTCTAGCCCTAACCCTAAGCCTAGCACTAGGCCTAGCCCTAGCCCTAACCCTAACCCTAAACATAGCCCCAACCCTAGACCTAGCCCTAGCCCTAGCCCTAACCCTAACCATAGCCTAGCCCTAGCCCTAGCCCTAGCCTTAACCCTAACCCTAACCCTAACTCTAGCCATAACCCTAACCCTAGCCCTAGCCCTAGCCCTAGCCCTAGCCCTATCCCTAACCCTAACCCTAGCCCTAACCCTAACCCTAGCCCTAGCCCTAGCCCTAGCCCTAGCCCTAGACCTAACCCTAGCCCTAGCCCTAAACCTAGCCATAGCCCTAAACCTAACCCTTACCCTAAGCCTAGCCCTAGCCCTAGCCCTAACCCTAGCCATAGACCAAGCCGTAACCCTAAACCTAACCCTAAACCTAACCCTAACCCTAGCCCTAACCCGAACCCTAGCCCCAGCCCTAGCCCAAACCCTTACCCTAGCCCTAGCCCTAGCCCTATCCATAACCCTAACCATAGCCCTAGCCCTAGCCCTAGCCCTAACCCTAACCCTAACCCTATCACTAGCCCTAGACCTAGCCCTAGCCCTAGTCCTAACCCTTACCCTAACCCTAGCACTAGCCCTAGCCCTAGCACTAGCCCAAACCCTAAACCTAACCCTAACCCTAGCACTAACCCTAACCCTAGCCCTAGCCCTAACCCTAGACCTAAGCCTAGCCCTAGACCTAGCCCTAGCCATAACCCTAAACCTAACCCTAACCCTAGCCCTAGCCCTAGCCCTAGCCCTAGCCCTAGCCCTAGCCCTAGACCTAACCCTAGCCCTGGCCCTTGCCCTAGCCCTATTCCTAGCACTAACCCTAAACCTAACACTAACCCTAACCCTAGCCCTAACCCTAACCCTAGGCGTACCCTAACCCTAACCCTAGCCCTAGCCCTAGCCCTAACACTAACCCTAACCCTAGCCCTAGCCCTTGCCCTTATCCTAACCCTAGCCCTAACCCTAGCCCTAACCCTAACCCTAATCCTAGCCCTAAACCTAGACCTAGCCCTAGCCCTAGCTCTAGCCCTAGCCCTAGCCCTAATCCAAACCTAACAGTAAAACTAACCCTAGCCCTAGCCCTAGACCGAGCCCTAACCCTAACACTTACCCTAACCATAGCCCCCGCACTAGCCATAGCCCTAGCCCTAGCCCTAGCCATAACCCTAACCCTAACCCTAGCCGTACCTAGCCCCAGCATAACCCTAACCCTAGCCCTAGCCCTAACCCTAACCTAACTCTAACCCTAACCCTAGCCCTAGCCCTAGCCCTAGCCTTAGCCCTAGACCAAGCCCTAACCCTTACCCTAACCCTAAACCTAACCCTAACCCTAGCCCTAACCCTAAGCATAGCCCTAGTCCTAGCCCTAACCCTAACCTAACTCTAACACTAACCCTAGCCCTAGCCCTAGCCCTAGCCTTAGCCCTAGACCAAGCCCTAACCCTTACCCTAACCCTAAACCTAACCCTAACCCTAGCCCTAACCCTAAGCCTAGCCCTAGTCCTAGCCCTAGCCCTAACACTAACCCTAACCATAGCCCCAACCCTAGCCCTAGCCCTAGCCCTAACCCTAACCATAAACCTAGCCCTAGCCCTAGCCCTAACCCTAACCCTAGCCCTAGACCTAGCCCTAGCCCTAGCCCTAGCCCTATCCCTAACCCTAACCCTAGCCCTAGCCCTAGCCTTAGCCCTAGCAATAACCCTAACCCTAGCCCTAGCCCTAACCATAACCCTAACCCTAACCCTAACCCTAACCCTAGCCCTAGCCCTAGCACTAGCCCTAGCCCTAGACCAAGCCCTAACCCTAACCCTAACACTAAACCTAACCCTAACCCTTACCCTAACCCTAAACCTAACCCTAACTCTAGCCCTAACCGTAAGCCTAGCACCAGCCCTAGCCCTAGCCCTAACCCTAACCCTAACCATAGCCCCAACCCTAGCCCTAGCCCTAGCCCTAGCCCTAACCCAAACCATAAGCCTAGCCCTAGCCCTAGCCCTAACCCTAACCCTAACCCTAGCCCTAGCCCTAACCCTAACCCTAACCCTAGCCCTAACCCTAGCCCTAGCCCTAGCCCTATCCCTAACCCTAACCATTGCCCTAGCCCTAGCCTTAGCCCTAGCAGTAACCCTAACCCTAGCCCTAGCCCTAACCATAACCCTAACCCTAACCCTAACCCTAGCCCTAGCCCTAGCCCTAGCCCTAGCCCTAGACCAAGCCCTATCCCTAAACCTAACACTAAACCTAACCCTAACCCTAACCCTAACACTAAACCTAACCCTAACCCTAACCCTAACCCTAGCCCTAGCCCTAGACCTAGCCCTAACCCTAACCCTAGCCCTAGCCCTGGCCGTAGCCCTAACCCTAACCCTAGCCCTAGAACTAACCCTAACCCTAACCCTAACCCTAACCCTAGCCCTAGCCCTAGCCCTAGCCCTAGGCTTGCCCTAGTCCGAGCCCTAGACCTAGCCCTAACCCTAACCCTAACCCTAGCCCTAGAACTAGTCCTAGCCCTAGCCCTAACCCTAAACCTAAACCCTAGCCCTTACCCTAACCCTAAACCTAGAGCTAACCCTAACCCTAGCCCTACCCTAACCCTAACCCAAGCCCTAGTCATAGCCCTAGCCCTAGCACTAGGCTTAACCCTAATCCTTAACCCTGACGCTAAACCTAGCACTAGCCCTAGCCCTAGCCCTAGGCTTAACCCTAAACCTAATCCTAACCCTAGCCCTTGCCCTAGCACTAGCCCTAGCCCTAACCTTAACCCTAACCCTAACCCTAACCCTTGTCCTAGCCCTAACCCTAACCCTAACCCTAAACCTATCCCTAACCCTAACCCTAACCCTAACCCTAACCCTAGCCCTAACCCTAACCCTAGCCGTACCCTAAGCATAACCCTAACCCTAGCCTTAGCCCTAGACCGAGTCCGAACCCTCACCCTAAACCTATCCCTAACCCTAACCCTAGCCGTACCCTAACCCTAACCCTAACCCTAGCCCTAGCCCTAGACCGAGCCCAGGCCTAACCCTGAACCTAAACCTAAACCTGAACCTAACCCTAACCCTAACCCTAACCCTAACCCTAACCCTAACCCTAATCCAGCCCTAGCTCTAGCCCTAGCCCTAGCCCTAGACCAAGCCCTAACCCTCACCTTAACCCTTAACCTAGCCCTAAACCTAACCCTAACCCTAACCCTAGCCCTAGCCCTAGCCCTAGTCCTAGCCCTAGCGCTAACCCTAACCCTAACCCTAACCCTAACGCTAGCCCTAGCCCTAGCCATAGCCCTAGCCCTAACCCTAAACCATAACCCTGACCCTAAACCTAGCCATAGCCCTAGCCCTAGCCCTATCCCTAACCCTAACCCTAACCCTAGCCCTAGCCCTAGACCTTGCCCTAGCACTAGCCCTAACCCTCACCCTAACCCTTAATCTAGCCCTAAACCTAACCCTAACCCTAGCCCTAGCCCTAGCCCTAGCCCTAGCCCTAGCCCTAGCCCTAACCCTAACCCTAACCCTAGACCTAGACCTAGCCCTAGCCCTCGCCCTAACCCTAACCCTAACCCTATCCCTTAACATAGCCCTAACCCTAACCCTAACCCTAACCCTAGCCCTAGCCCTAGCCCTAGCTCTAACCCTAACCCTAACCCCAAACCTAGCCCTAACCCTATCACTAACCCTAACCCTAACCCTTAACCTAGCCCTAACCCTAACCCTAACACTAACCCTAACCCTAGCCCTAGCCTTAGCCCTAGCCCTAGCTCTAACCCTAAACCTAACCCCAAACCTAGCCCTCACCCTATCCCTAAACTTAACCCTAACCATAGCCCTAGCCCTAGCCCTAGCCCTAGCCCTAGCCCTAGCCCTAACCCTAACACTAACCCTAGCCCTAGCCCTAACCCTAGCCCTAGCCCTAACCCTAACCTTAACCTTAAACCTAGCCCTAACCCTAACACTAACCCTAACCCTAACCCTAACCCTAGCCCTAGCCTTGCACTAACCCTAGCCCTAGACCAAGCTTAAACCTAACACTAACCCTAAACCTAACCCTAACCCTAGCCCTAAACCTAACCCTAGCCCTAACCCTAACCCTAGCCGTACCCTAACCCTAACCCTAACCCTAGCCCTAGCCCTAGACCGAGCCCTAACCCTAACCCTAAACCTACACCTAACCCTAACCCTAACCCTAACACTAACCCTAGACCTAACCCTAACCCTAAACCTAACCCTAGCCCTAGCCCTAGCCCTAGACCGAGCCCTAACCCTGACCCTAACCCTAAACCTAACCCTAACCCTAGCCCTAATACTAACCCTAGCCCCAGCACTAGCCCTAGCCCTAAACCTAAACCTAACCCTAACCCTAACCCTAACCCTAGCCCTAGACCTAACCCTAACCTTAACCTAGCCCTAGCCCTAGCCCTAGCCCTAACCCTAACCCTAAACCTAGCCCTAGCCCTAGCTCAAACCCTATCCCTAGCCCTAGCCCTAGCCCTAGCCCTAACTCTAACCCTAACCCTAGCCCTAGCCCTAGCCCTAGCCCTAATCCTAACCCTAACCCTAGCCCTAGCCCTAGCCCTAG
>OX463239.1:79909237-79911737 GCA_949820135.1 Sylvilagus floridanus | reverse complement strand
CTAACCCTAGCCCTACACTTGCACTAGCCCTAGCCCTAGAATGAGCCAAACCCTAACCCTAACCCTAAACCTAACCCTAACCCTAGCCCTAACACTTACCCTAGCCCTAACCCTAACCTTAACACTACCCTAGCCCTAGACCTAGCCCTAGCCCTAGCCCTAACCCTAACCCTAACCCTAGCCCTAGCCCTAGCCCTAGCCCTTGCCCTAGCCCTAGCCCTAGCCCTAACCCTAACCCTAACCCTAACCCTAGCCCTAACCCTAACCCTAGCCGTACCCTAACCATAACACTAACCATAGCCTTAGCCCTAGACCGAGTCCGAACCCTCACCCTAAACCTATCCCTAACCCTCAACCTAGCCGTACCCTAACCCTAACCCTAACCCTAGCCCTAGCCATAGCCCTAGCCCTAACCCTAAACCATAACCCTGACCCTAAACCTAGCCATAGCCCTAGCCCTAGCCCTATCCCTAACCCTAACCCTAACCCTAGCCCTAGCCCTAGACCTAGCCCTAGCACTAGCCCTAACCCTCACCCTAACCCTTAATCTAGCCCTAAACCTAACCCTAACCCTAACCCTAGCCCTAGCCCTAGCCCTAGCCCTAGCCCTAGCCCTAACCCTAACCCTAACCCTAGCCCTAGCCCTAGCCCTAGCCCTAGCCCTAGCCCTAACCCTAACCCTAACCCTAACCCTAAACCCAGCCCTAACACTAACCCTAACCGTAACCCTAACCCTAGCCCTAGACTTGCACTAGCCCTAGCCCTAGACCGAGCCTAACCAAAACCCAACCCTAAACCTAACCCTAATCCTAGCCCTAACCCTAACCCTAGCCCTAACCCTAACCCTAACCCTAACCATAGCCCTAGAACTAGCCCTAGCCCTAGCCCAGGCCCTAACCCTAACCCTAACCTAGCCCTAGCCCTAGCCCTAGCCCTTGCCCTAGCCCTAGCCCAAGCCCTAACCCTAACCCTAACCCTAACCCTAACCCTAGCCCTAACCCTAACCCTAGCCGTACCCTATCCCTAACCCTAACCCTAGCCCTAGCCCTAGACCGAGTCCTAACCCTCACTCAAAACCTAACCCTAACCCTAACCCTAGCCGTACCCTAACCCTAACCCTAACCCTAGCCCTAGCCTTGCACAAGCCCTAGCCCTAGACCAAGCTTAAACCTAACCCTAACCCTAAACCTAACCCTAACCCTAGCCCTAAACCTAAACCTAGCACTAACCCTAACCCAAGCCGTACCCTAACCCTAATCCTAACCCTAGAACTAGCCCTAGACTGAACCCTAACCCTAACCCTAAACCTACCCCTAACTCTAACCCTAACACTAACGCTAGCCCTAACCCTAACCCTAAACCTAACCCTAGCCCTAGCCCTAGCCCTAGCCCTAGACCGAGCCCTAACCCTGACCCTAACCCTAAACCTAACCCTAACCCTAGCCCTAATCCTAACCCTAGCCCCAGCCCTAGCCCTAGACCTAACACTAACCCTAACCCTAACCCTAACGCTAACCCTAACCCTAGTCATAGCCCTAGCCCTAACACTAACCCTAAACCTAGCCCTAGCCCTAGCTCAAAACCTAACCCTAGCCCTAGCCCTAGCCCTAGCCCTAACTCTAACCCTAACCCTAGCCCTAGCCCTAGCCCTAGCCCTAACCCTAACCCTAACCCTAGCCCTAGCCCTAGACCTAGCCCAAGCCCTAACCCTAACCCTAGCCCTAACCCTAACCCTAACCCTAACCCTAACCCTAGCCCAAGCCCTAGCCCTAGACCAAGCCCTTGCCCTAGCCCTAGCCCTAGCCCTAACCCTAACCATAACCCTAGCCCTAGCCCTAGCCCTAGCCCTAGACCTAACCCTAACCCTAACCCTAGCCCTAACCCTAACCCTAGCCCTACCCAAACCCTAGGCCTACTCTAAACCTAACCCTAACCCTAGCCCTAACCCTAAACCATAACCCTGACCCTAAATCTAGCCCTAGCCCTAGCCCTAGCCCTAGCCCTAAACGTAACCCTAACCCTAACCCTTGTCCTAGCCCTAGCCCTAGCCCTAGCCCTAGCCCTAACCCTAACCCTAACCCTAGCCATAGCCATAGCCTTAGCCATAACCCTAACACAATCCCTAGCCCTAGCCCTAGCCCTAGCCCTAACCCTAACCCTAACCCTAAACCTAGCCCTAACCCTAACCCTAACCCTAACCATAACCCTAACCCTAGCCATAGACTTGCACTAGCCCTAGCCCTAGAACGAGCCAAACCCTAACCCTAACCCTAAACCTAACCCTAACCCTAGCCCTAACACTTACCCTAGCCCTAACCCTAACCTTAACACTACCCTAGCCCTAGACCTAGCCCTAGCCCTAGCCCTAACCCTAACCCTAACCCTAGCCCTAGCCCTAGCCCTAGCCCTTGCCCTAGCCCTAGCCCTAGCCCTAACCCTAACCCTAACCCTAACCCTAGCCCTAACCCTAACCCTAGCCGTACCCTAACCCTAACCCTAA
>OX463239.1:79901737-79904237 GCA_949820135.1 Sylvilagus floridanus | reverse complement strand
CCTAACCCTAACCCTAGCCCTAGCGCTAGACCGAGCCCTAACCCTAACCCTAACCCTGACCCTAAACCTAAACCTAACTCTAACCCTAGCCCTAGCCCTAGCCCTAGCCCTAACCCTAACCCTAACGCTAACCCTTAACCTAGCCCTAACCCTAACCCTAACCCTAACCCTAACCCTAGCCCTAGCCCTAGCCCTAGCTCTAACCCTAACCCAGCCCTAAACCTAGCCCTAACCCTATCCCTAACCCTATCCCTAAACCTAGCCCTAGCCCTAGACCTAGCCCTAGCCCTAGCCCTAGCCCTAGCCCTAACCCTAACACTAACCCTAGCCCTAGCCTTGCACAAGCCCTAGCCCTAGACCAAGCTTAAACCTAACCCTAACCCTAACCCTAACCCTATCCCTAACCCTATCCCTAACCCTAGACCTAGCCCTAGCATTAGCCCTAGCCATAACCCTAACACTATCCCTATCCCTAGCCCTAGCCCTAACCCTAACCCTAAACCTAGCCCTAACCCTAACCCTAAACGTACCCCTAAACCTAGCCCTAGACTTGCACTAGCCCTATCCCTAGAACGAGCCAAACCCTAACCCTAACCCTAACCCTAAACCTAGCCCTAGAGCAAGCCCTAGACCTAGCCCTAGCCCTAGCCCTAACTCTAACCCTAGCCCTAGCCCTCCCCTAGCCCTTGCCCTAGCCCAGGCCTAGCCATAACCCTAACCCTAACCCTAACCCTAGCCCTAACCCTAACGCTAGCCGTAACCTAACCCTAACCCTAAACCTAGCCCTAGCACTAGACCGAGTACTAACCCTCAACCTAAACCTAACCCTAACCCTAACCCTAGCCGTACCCTAACCGTAACCCTAACCCTAGCCCTAGCCCTAGACCGAGCCCTAACCCTAACCCTGACCCTAAACCTAAACCTAACCCTCAACCTAAACCTAGCCCTAACCCTAACCCTAGCCCTAGCCCTAGCCCTAGCCCTAGCCCTAGCCCAAGCCCTAACTCTAACCCTAACCCTAAACCTAACCCTAACCCTAGCCCTAAGCCTAACCCTAGCCCTAGCCATAGCCCTAGTCCTAGCCCTAGCCCTAACCCTAACCCTAACACTAACCCTAGCCCTAGCATTAGCCATAGCCCTAGCCCTAACCCTAAACCATAACCCTGACCCTAAACCTAGCAATAGCCCTAGCGTTAGCCCTATCCCAAACCCTAACCCTAACCCTAGCCCTAGCCCTAGACCTAGCCCAAGCCCTACCATTACCCCTAACCCTAACCGTAGCTCTAGCCCTAGCCCTAGCCCTAGCCCTAAACCTAACCCTAACCCTTAACCTAGCCCTAACCCTTTCCCTAACCCTAACCCTAACCATAGCCCTAGCCCTAGCCCTAGCCCTAGCCCTAACCCTAACACTAGCACTAACCCTAGCCTTAGCCCTAACCCTAGCCCAAGCCCTAACCCTAACCCTAAACTTAAACCTAGCCCTAACCCTAACCCTAACCCTAACCCTAACCCTAGCCTTGCACTAACCCGAGCCCTAGACCAAGATTAAACCTAACCCTAACCCTAAACCTAACCCTAAACCTAGCCCTAAATCTAACCCTAGCACTAACCCAAATCCTAGCCGTACCCTAACCCTAACCCTAACACTAGCCCTAGCCCTAGACCGAGCCCTAACCCTAACCCTAAACCTACACCTATCCCTAACCCTAACACTAACCCTAGCCCTAACCCTAACCCTAAACCTAACCCTAGCCCTAGCCCTAGCCCAAGACCGAGCCCTAACCCTGACCCTAACCCTAAACCTAACCCTAACCCTAACCCTAGCCCTAATCCTAACCCTAGGCCCAGCCCTAGCCCTAGCCCTAACCTTCACCCTAACCCTAACCCTAACCCTAAACCTAGCCCTAGCCCTACCCCTAGCCCTAACCCTAACCCTAACCTATCCCTAGCCCTAGCCCTAGCCCTAGCCCTAACCCTAACCCTAACCCTAGCCCTAGCCCTAGCTCAAACCCTAACCCTAGCCCTAGCCCTAGCCCTAGCCCTAACCCTAACCCTAACCCTAGCCCTAGACCTAGCCCTAACCCTAACCTTAACCCTAACCCTAGCCCTAGACCTAGACCTAGCCCTAGCCCTAGACCAAACCCTAACCCTAACCCTAGCCCTAGCCCTAGCCCTAGCCTTAGACCTTGCCCTAGCCCTAACCCTAGCCCTAACCCTAACCCTAGCCGTACCCTAACCCTAACCCTAAAACTAGCCCTAGCCCTAGACCGAGCCCTAACCCTCACCCTAAACCTAACCCTAACCCTAACCCTAGCCGTACCCTAACCCTAACCCTAACCATAGACCTAGCCATAGACCGAGACCTAATCCTAAACCTGACGCTAAACCTAAACCTAACCCTAACCCTAACCCTAGCCCTAACCCTAACCCTTACCCTAATCTTAGCCCTAGAACTAGCCCTAGCCCTAGCCCTAGCGCTAGAACAAGCCCTAACCCTAAA
>OX463239.1:79889237-79891737 GCA_949820135.1 Sylvilagus floridanus | reverse complement strand
GCCCTAGCCCTAGCCCTAGCCATAGCCCTTGCCCTAGCCCTAGCCCTAGCCCTAACCCTAACCCTTATCCTAGCCCTAGCCCTAGCCCTAGCCTAGCCCTAACCCTAACCCTAACCCTAGACCTAACCCTAACCCTAACCCTAGCCCTAACACTAATCCTAGCCCTACGCTAAACCTAAACCTCGCCCTAGCCCTAGCCCTAGCCCTAGCCCTAAACCTAAACCTAAACCTAAACCTAGCCCTAACCCTAGCCCTAACCCTAACCCTAGCACTAGCCCTAGCCCTAGCCCTAGCCCTTGCCCTAGCCCTAGCCCTAACCCTAACCCTTACCCTAGCCCTAGCCCTAGGCCTAGCCTAGCCCTAACCCTAACCCTAACCCTAGACCTAACCCTAACCCTAACCCTAGCCCTAACACTAATCCTAGCCCTACGCTAAACCTAAACCTAGCCCTAGCCCTAGCCCTAGCCCTAACTCTAACCCAAACCCTAACCCTAGCCATAGCCCTAGTCCTAGCCCTTGCCCTAGCCCTAGCCCTAGCCCTAACCCTAACCCTAAACCTAAACCTAGCCCTAACCCTAACCCTAGCCATACCCTCACCCTAACCCTAACCTTAGCCCTTGCCCTAGACCGAGCCCTAACCCTCACCCTAAACCTGACCCTAACCCTAACCCTAGCCCTAACCCTAACCCTAAACCTCGCACTAGCCCTAGCCCTAGCCCTAACCCTAACCTAGCCCTAGCCCTAGACCTAGCCCTAGCCCTGACCCTAACCCTTAACCTAGACCTAGCCCTAGCTCAAACCCTAACCCTAGACCTAGCACTAGCCCTAGCCCTAGCCCTAGCCCTAACTCTAATCCTAACCCTAGCCCTAGCCTAACCCTAACCCTAACCCTAGCCCTAGCCCTAGACCTAGCCCTAGCCCTAACCCTAACCCTAGCCCCAGCCCGAAACCTAACCCTAACCCTACCCTAGCCCTAGCCCTAGCCCTTGCCCTAGTCCTAGCCCTAGCCCTAAGCCTAACCCTAACCCTAGCCCTAGCCCTAGCCCTAGCCTAGCCCTAACCCTAACCCTAACCCTAGACCTAACCCTAACCCTAACCCTAGCCCTAACACTAACCCTAGCCCTACGCTAAACCTAAACCTAGCCCTAGCCCTAGCCCTAGCCCTAGACCTAACCCTAACCCAAACCCTAACCCTAGCCCTAGCCCTAGTCCTAGCCCTTGCCCTAGCCCTAGCCCTAGCCCTAACCCTAACCCTAAACCTAACCCTAGCTCTAACCCTAACCCTAGCCATACCCTAACCCTAACACTAACCCTAGCCCTTGCCCAAGACCGAGCCCTAACCCTCACCCTAAACCTGACCCTAACCCTAACCCTAGCCCTAACCCTAACCCTAACCCTACCCTAGCCCTAGCTCTAGCCCTACCCCTAGCCCTAGACCGAGCCCTAACCCTAACCCTAACCCTAACCATAAACCTAGACCTAGACCTAGCCCTAGCCCTAAACCTAACCCTAACCCTAGCCCTAACCCTAACCCTAGCCCTAGCCCTAGCCCTAGCCCTAGCCCTTGCCCTAGCCCTAGCCCTAGCCCTAACCCTAACCCTTACCCTAGCCCTAGCCCTAGCCCTAGCCTAGCCCTAACCCTAACCCTAACCCTAGACCTAACCCTAACCCTAACCCTAGCCCTAACACTAATCCTAGCCCTACGCTAAAGCTAAACCTAGCCCTAGCCCTAGCCCTAGCCCTAGCCCTAACTCTAACCCAAACCCTAACCCTAGCCGTAGCCCTAGTCCTAGCCCTTGCCCTAGCCCTAGCCCTAGCCCTAACCCTAACCCTAATCCTAAACCTAGCCCTAACCCTAACCCTAGCCATACCCTAACCCTAACCCTAACCCTAGCCCTTGCCCTAGACCGAGCCCTAACCCTCACCCTAAACCTGACACTAACCCTAACCCTAGCCCTAACCCTAACCCTAACCCTACCCTAGCCCTAGCCCTAGCCCTACCCCTAGCCCTAGACCGAGCCCTAACCCTAACCCTAACCCTAACCATAAACCTAGACCTAGACCTAGCCCTAGCCCTAAACCTAACCCTAACCCTAGCCCTAACCCTAACCCTAGCCCTAGCCCTAACACTAACCCTAACCCTAACCCTAACCCTAAACCTAGACCTAGACCTAGCCCTAGCCCTAAACCTAACCCTAACCCTAGCCCTAGCCATAGCCCTATATCTAGCCCTAACCGTAACACTAACCCTAGCCCTAGCCCTAAACCTAACCCTAACCCTAACCCTAGTCTTAGCCCTAGCCCTAGCCATAACCCTAACACTAACCCTAGCCCTAGCCCTAGCCCTAACCCTATCCCTAACCCTAACCCTAGCTCTAGCTCTAGCACTAGCCCTAGCCCTAACCCAACCCTAACCATAGCCCTAGTCCTAGCCCTAGACCAAACCGTAAAACTAGCCCTAGCCCTAGCCCTAGCCCTAGCCCTAGCCCTAGCCCTAGCC
>OX463239.1:79831737-79844237 GCA_949820135.1 Sylvilagus floridanus | reverse complement strand
AGCCCTAGCCCCAGCAATAATCCTAACCCTAGCCCTAACCCTAACCCTAACACTAACCCTAACCCTACCCCTAGCCCTAGCCCTAGAACTAGCCCTAGACCAAGCCATAAGCCTAACCCTAACCCTAAACCTAACCCTAACCCTAGCCCTAACCCTAACCCTAGCCCTAGCCCTAGCGCTAGCCCTAACCCTAACCCTAACCATAGCCCCAACCCAAGCCCTAGCCCTAGCCCTAGCCCTAAACCTAACCATAACCCTAGCCCTAAACCTAGCCCTAGCCCTAAACCTAACCCTAACCCTAGCCCTAACCCTAACCCTAAACTTAGCCCTAGACCTAGCCCTAGACCTAACCCTAACCCTAACCCTAGCCCTAGCCCTAGCCCTAGCAATAACCCTAACCCTAGACCTAGCCTTAACCCTAACCCTAACCCTAACCCTAACCCTAACCCTAGCCCTAGCCCTAGGCCTACCCCTAGACCAAGCCCTAAACCTAACCCTAATTCTAATCCTAACCCTAAACCTAGCCCTAACCCTAACCCTAGCCCTAGACCTAGCCCTAGCCCTAGCCCTAACCTTAACCCAAAACCTAGCCCTAGCCCTAACCCTAACTCTAGCCCTAACCCTAAACCTAACCCTAACCCTAACCCTAGCCCTGGCCCTAGCTCTAGCCCTAACCGTAACCCTAGCCTTAGCCCTAGCCCTAGCCCTAGCCCTAACCCTAACCCTAGCCCTAGTCCTAGCCCTAACCCTAACCCTAGCCCTAACCCTAACACTAACCCTAACCCTAACCCTAACCCTAGCCCTAGCCCTAGCCCTAGCCCTAGCCCTTGCCCTAGCCCGAGCTCTAGCCCTAGCCCTAACCCTAACCCTAGCCCTAGCACTAGCCCTAGCCCTAGCACTAACCCTAACCATAACCCTAAACCTAGCTCTAACCCTAACCATAACGCTACCACGTAACCCTAACCCTAGCCCTACCCTAAGCCTAACACTAGCCCTAGTCTTAGCCCTAGCCCTAGCCCTATCTTTAACCCTAAACCATAACCCTGACGCTAAACCTAAACCTAACCCTTGCCCTAGCCCTAGCCCTAACCCTAACCCTAACCCTAGCCGAAGCCCTAGCCCTAGCACTAACCCTAACCCTAACCCTATCCCTAGCCCTAGCCCTAACCCTAAACCAAGCCCTAACCCTAACCGTAACCCTAACCCTAGCCCTAGCCCTAACCCTAAGCCTAACCCTAACCCTAGCCCTAGCCCTAGTCCTAACCCTAACCCTAGCCATAGCCCTACCCCTAGCCCTAACCCTAACCCTAACCCTAACCCTTGCCCTAGCCCTAGCCCTAGCCCTAGCCCTAAACCTAACGCTAACCCTAACCCTAGCCCTAGCCCTAACCCTAACCCTAAACCTGGCCCTAACCCTAAACCTATCCCTAACCCTAACCCTAGCCCTAGCCCTAGCCCTAGCCCTAGCCCTAACACTAACCCTAACCCTAAACCTAGCCCTAATCCTAACCCAAACCCTGGACCTAACCATAGCCCTAATCCTAACCCTAACCATGGCCGTAACCCTAGCCCTAACCCTAACCCTAACCCTGGCCCTAACCCTAACACTAACCCTAGCCCTAGCCCTCCCCCTAACCCTAACCCTAACCCTAACCCTAGCCCTAAACCTAACCCTAGCCCTCCCCTAACCCTAAACCTAGCCCTAGCCCTAACCATAATCCTAACCCTAGCCCTAGCCCTAGCCCTAACCCTAACCCTAACGCTAGCCCTAGCCCTAGCCCTAACCCTAACACTAACCATAAACCTAGCCCTAGCCCTAGCCCTAGCCCTAACCCTAGCCCTAGCAATAGCCCTAGCCCTAACCCTAACCCTAACCCTAGCGCTAACCCTAAACCTAGTCATAGCCCTAGACCTAGCCCTTACCCTAACCCTAAACATAGCCCCAACCATAGCCCTAGCCCTAGCCCTAACCCTAACCATAACCATAACACTAGCCCTTGCCCTAGCAGTAGCCCTAATCCTAAACCTAACCCTAGCCCTAA
The DNA here is from genome assembly GCA_949820135.1 of Sylvilagus floridanus. Taxonomy (NCBI): domain Eukaryota; kingdom Metazoa; phylum Chordata; class Mammalia; order Lagomorpha; family Leporidae; genus Sylvilagus; species Sylvilagus floridanus. The sequence goes on along the minus strand of OX463239.1, from coordinate 79,842,195 downwards.
CCCTAACCCTAACCCTAACCCTAACCCTAACCCTAACCCTAGCCCAAGCCCTAGACCTAGCCCTAACTCTAACCCAATCCATAGCCCTAGCCCTAGCCCCAGCAATAATCCTAACCCTAGCCCTAGCCCTAACCCTAACCCTAACCCTAACCCTACCCCTAGCCCTAGCCCTAGAACTAACCCTAGACCAAGCCATAACCCTAACCCTAACCCTAAACCTAACCCTAACCCTAGCCCTAACCCTAAACCTAGCCCTAGCCCTAGCGCTAGCCCTAACCCTAACCCTAACCATAGCCCCAACCCAAGCCCTAGCCCTAGCCCAAAACCTAACCATAACCCTAGCCCTAAACCTAGCCCTAGCCCTAACCCTAACCCTAACCCTTGCCCTAGCCCTAACCCTAAACCTAACCTTAGCCCTAGACCTAGCACTAGACCTAACCCTAACCCTAACCCTAGCCCTAGCCCTAGCCCTAGCAATAACCCTAACCCTAGACCTAGCCTTAACCCTAACCCTAACCCTAACCCTAACCCTAGCCCTAGCCCTAGGCCTACCCCTAGACCAAGCCCTAAACCTAACCCTAATTCTAATCCTAACCCTAAACCTAGCCCTAACCCTAACCCTAGCCCTAGACCTAGCCCTAGCCCTAGCCCTAACCTTAACCCAAAACCTAGCCCTAGCCCTAACCCTAACCCTAGCCTTAGCCCTAGCCCTAGCCCTAGACCTAACCCTAACCCTAGCCCTAGCCCTAGCCCTAACCCTAACCCTAGCCCTAACCCTAACACTAACCCTAACCCTAACCCTAGACCTAGCCCTAGCCCTAGCCCTAGCCCTTGCCCTAGCCCGAGCTCTATCCCTAGCCCTAACCCTAACCCTAGCCCTAGCACTAGCCCTAGCCCTAGCACTAACCATAACCATAACCCTAAACCTAGCTCTAACCCTAACCATAACGCTACCACCTAACCCTAAACCTAGCCCTACCCTAAGCCTAACACTAGACCTAGTCTTAGCCCTAGCCTTTGCCCTAGCCCTAGCCCTAGCCCTAACCCTAACTCTAACCCTAACCCTAACCATAGCCCTAACTCTAACCCTAGCCGTACCCTAACCCTAACCCTAACCCTTGCCCTAGCCCTAGACCGCGCCCTAACCCTAACCCTAAAACTAACCCTAACCCTAACCCTAACCCTAAACCTATCCCTAAACCTAACCCTAGCCCTAACCCTAACCCTAGACGTACCCTAACCCTAACCCTAATCCTAGCCCTAGCCCTAGACCGAGCCCTAACCCTAACCCTAAACCTAACCCTAACCCTTACCCTAACCCTAAACCTAACCCTAACCCTAACCCTAGCCCTAACCCTAACCGTGGCCGTACCATAACCCTAACCCTAATCCTAGCCCTAGCTCTAGACCGAGCCCTAACCCTAACCCTAAACCTAACGCTAACCCTAACATAACCCTAACCCTAGCCCTAACTCTAACCCTAACCCTAACCCTAGCCCTAGCCCTAGCCCTAGCCCTTGCCCTACCCTAGCCCTCGCCATAACGCAAACTCTAACCCTAACCCTAACCCTAGCCCTAACCCTAACCCTAAACCTTGCCCTAGCCCTAGACCGAGCCCTTACCCTAACACTAAACCTAACACTAACCCTAAACCTAACCCTAACCCTAGCCCTAACCCTAATCCTAACCCTAACCCTAGCCCTAGCCCTAGCCCTAGCCCTAGACCTAGACCGAGCCCTAACCCTAACCCTAACCCTAAACCTAAACCTAACCCTAGCCCTAACCCTAACCCTAGCCCTAGCCCTAGCCCTAGCCCTAACACTAACCCTAACCCTAACTCTAACCCTAAACCTAGCCCTAGCCCTAGCCCTAGCCCTAGTCCTAAACCTAACCCTCACCCTAGACCTAGACCTAGCCCTAGCCCTAGCCCTAGCCCTATACCTAACCCTAACCCTAGACTGAGCCCTAGCCCTAGCCCAAACCCTAACCCTAGCCCTAGCCCTAGCCCTAGCACTAACCCTAACCCTAACGCTAGTCTAGCCCTAGCCCTAGCCCTAGCCCTAACCCTAATCCTAGCCCTAGCCCTAAACCTAACCCTATCCCTATCCCTTACCCTAGCCCTAGCCCTAGCCCTAGCCCTAGCCTTAGCCCTTGCCCTAGCCCTAGCCCTAGCCCTAACCCTAACCCTAACAATAGACATAGCCCTAGCCCTAGCCCTAGCCCTAACTCTAACCCTAACCCTTACCCTAGCCCTAAACCTAACCCTAACCCTAGCTCTAACCCTAACCCTAGCCCTACAATAACCCTAAACCTAGCCCTAGCCCTAGCCCTAGCCCTAGCCCTAACCCTAGCCCTAACCGTAAACCTAGCCCTAGCCCTAGAGCTAGCCCTAGCCCTAACCCTAACCCTAACCCTAACCCTAACCCTAACTCTAGCCCTAGCCCTAGCCCTAGCCCTAGCCTTAGCACTACCCTAACCCTAACCCTGACCCAAATCTAGCCCTAGACCTAGCACTAGCCCGAGCCCTAGCCCTAACCCTAACCCTAACCCTAAACCTAGCCCTAGCCCTAGCCCTAGCCCTAATCCTAACCCTAACCCTAGCCCTAGCTCTAGCCCTAGCCCTAGCCCTTACCCCAACCCTAACCCTAGCCCTAGCACTAGCCCTAGCCCAAACCCTAACCCTAACCCTAACCCTAGCCTTAACCCTAAACCTAACCCTAACCCTAGCCCTAGCCAGACCTCTATCCCTAGGCCTAGACCGAGCCCTAACCCTAGCCCTAACACTAAACCTAACCCTAGCACTGGCCCTAAACCTAACACTAGCCCTAACCCTAACCCTAAACCTAACCCTAACCGTAGCCCAAGACCTAGCCCTAGCCCTAACCCTAACCCTAACCCTATTCCTAGCCCTAGCCCTAGCCCTAACCCTAACCCTAGCCCAAGCCCTAGCACTAACCCTAACCCTAACCCTAACCCTAACCCTTGCCCTAGCCCAAACACTAGCCCTAGCCCTTACCCTAAACCTAACCCTAACGCTAGCCCTAACCCTAAACCTAACCCGAAACCTAGCCCTAGCCCTAGCCCTAGCCCTAGTCCTAACCCTAACGCTAACCCTAACCCTAGCCCTAACCCTAACCCTAACCCTAGCCCTAGCCCTAGCCCTATCCCTAGCCCTTGCTCTAACACTAACCCTAAGCATAAACCTAGCCCTAACCCAAAACCAAACCCTGGCCTTAACCCTAGCCCTAACCCTAACCCTAACCCTGGCCCTAACCGTAGCCCTAACCCTAACCCTAGCCCTAACCCTAACCCTAACTCTAACCCTAGCCCTGGCCCTAGTCCTACCCTAACCCTAACCCTACCCATATCCCTAGCCCTCACCCTAACCCTAACCCTTACCCTAGCCCTAGCCCTAGCCATAACCCTAACACTAACCCTAGCAATAGCCCTAGCCCTAGCCCTAGCCCTAACCCTAACCCTAACCCTAAACCTAGCCCTATTACTAGCCTTAGCCCTTGCCCTAACCCAACCATAACCCTGATCTTAAACCTAGCCCTAGCCTAGCTCTAGCCCTAGCCCTAACCCTAACCCTAACACTAAACCTAGCCCTAGCCCTAGCCCTAGCCCGAACCCAAACTCTAACCCTAAACCTAGCCCTAACCCTAACTCTAACCATAACCCTAGCTCTACCCTTGCACTAGCCCTAGCCCTAGACCGAGCCTAACCCTAACCCTAACCCTAAACCTAACCCTAACCCAAGACCTAACCCTAAACCAAGCCCTAACCCTAACCTTAACCCTAACCCTAGCCCTAGCCCTAACCCTAAGCCTAACCCTAGCCCTAGCCCTAGCCCTTCTCCTAACCCTAACCCTAGCCATAGCCCTACCCCTAGACCTAACCCTAACCCTAACCCTTGCCGTAGCCCTAGCCCTAGCCCTAGCCCTAACCCTAACGCTAAACCTAACCCTAGCCCTAGCCCTAACCCTAACCCTAACCCTGGCCCTAACACTAAACCTATCCCTAACCCTAACCCTAGCCCTAACCCTAGCCCTAGCCCTCACCCTAACCCTAACCCTAACCCTAACCCTAGCCCTAAACCAAACCTAGCCCTACCCTAACCCTAACCCTAGCCCTAGCCCTAACCATAATCCTAACCCTAGCCCTAGCCCTAGCCCTAACCCTAACACTAACGCTAGCCCTAGCCCTAGCCCTAGCCCTAACACTAACCCTAACCCTAGACCTAGCCCTAGCCCTAGCCCTAACCCTAGCCCTAGACCTAGCCCTAGCCCTAACCCTAACCCTAACCCTAGCGCTAACCCTAGACCTAGCCCTAGCCCTACCCCTAGCCCTAGCCCTAAGCCTAACCCTAACCCTAACCCTAACCGTAAACCTAGTCATAGCCCTAGCCCTAGCCCTTTCCCTAACCCTAAACATAGCCCCAACCCTAGCCCTAGCCCTAGCCCTAACCATAACCATAACCATAACCCTTGCCCTTGCCCTAGCAGTAGCCCTAATCCTAAACCTAACCCTAGCCCTAACCCTAACCCTAACACTAACCCTAGCCCAAGCCCTAGACCTAGCCCTAACCCTAACCCTATCCATAGCCCTAGCCCTAGCCCCAGCAATAATCCTAACCCTAGCCCTAACCCTAACCCTAACCCTAACCCTAACCCTAACCCTACCCCTAGCCCTAGCCCTAGAACTAGCCCTAGACCAAGCCATAAGCCTAACCCTAACCCTAAACCTAACCCTAACCCTAGCCCTAACCCTAACCCTAGCCCTAGCCCTAGCGCTAGCCCTAACCCTAACCCTAACCATAGCCCCAACCCAAGCCCTAGCCCTAGCCCTAGCCCTAGCCCTAACACTAACCCTAACCCTAGACCTAGCCCTAGCCCTAGCCCTAACCCTAGCCCTAGCCATAGCCCTAGCCCTAACCCTAACCCTAACCCTAGCGCTAACCCTAAACCTAGTCATAGCCCTAGCCCTAGCCCTTACCCTAACCCTAAACATAGCCCCAACCCTAGCCCTAGCCCTAACCCTAACCATAACCATAACACTAGCCCTTGCCCTAGCAGTAGCCCTAATCCTAAACCTAACCCTAGCCCTAACCCTTACCCTAACCCTAACCCTAACCCTAGCCCAAGCCCTAGACCTAGCCCTAACTCTAACCCTATCCATAGCCCTAGCCCTAGCCCCAGCAATAATCCTAACCCTAGCCCTAGCCCTAACCCTAAACCTAACCCTAACCCTAACCCTACCCCTAGCCCTAGCCCTAGAAAAACCCTAGACCAAGCCATAACCCTAACCCTAACCCTAAACCTAACCCTAACCCTAGCCCTAGCCCTAGCGCTAGCCCTAACCCTAACCCTAACCATAGCCTCAACCCAAGCCCTAGCCCTAGCCCTAGCCCTAAAACTAACCATAACCCTAGCCCTAAACCTAGCCCTAGCCCTAACCCTAACCCTAACCCTTGCCCTAGCCCTAACCCTAACCCTAACCTTAGCCCTAGCCCTAGCCCTAAAACTAACCATAACCCTAGCCCTAAACCTAGCCCTAGCCCTAACCCTAACCCTAACCCTTGCCCTAGCCCTAACCCTAACCCTAAACTTAGCCCTAGACCTAGCCCTAGACCTAACCCTAACCCTAACCCTTGCCCTAGCCCTAACCCTAACCCTAACCTTAGCCCTAGACCTAGCCCTAGCCTTAACCCTAACCCTAACCCTAACCCTAACCCTAGCCCTAGCCCTAGGCCTACCCCTAGACCAAGCCCTAAACCTAACCCTAACTCTAATCCTAACCCTAAACCTAGCCCTAACCCTAACCCTAGCCCTAGACCTAGCCCTAGCCCTAGCCCTAACCTTAACCCAAAACCTAGCCCTAGCCCTAACGCTAACTCTAGCCCTAACCCTAAACCTAACCCTAACCCTAGCCTTAGCACTAGCTCTAGCCCTAACCCTAACCCTAGCCTTAGCCCTAGCCCTAGCCCTAACCCTAACCCTAGCCCTAGCCCTAGCCCTAACCCTAACCCTAGCCCTAACCCTAACACTAACCCTAACCCTAACCCTAGACCTAGCCCTAGCCCTAGTCCTAGCCCTTGCCCTAGCCCGAGCTCTAGCCCTAGCCCTAACCCTAACCCTAGCCCTAGCACTAGCCCTAGCCCTAGCACTAACCATAACCATAACCCTAAACCTAGCTCTAACCCTAACCATAACGCTACCACCTAACCCTAACCCTAGCCCTACCCTAAGCCTAACACTAGCCCTAGTCTTAGCCCTAGCCCTAGCCCTATCTTTAACCCTAAACCATAACTCTGACGCTAAACCTAACCCTAACCCTTGCCCTAGCCCTAGCCCTAGCCCTAACCCTAACCCTAACCCTAGCCGAAGCCCTAGCCCTAGCACTAACCCTAACCCTAACCCTATCCCTAGCCCTAGCCCTAGCCCTAACCCTAACCCTAGCGCTAGACCTAGCCCTAGCCCTAACCCTAACCCTAACCTTAACCCTAACCCTTGCCCTAGCCCTCACCCTAGCCCTAACCCTAAACCTAACCCTAACCCTAGCCCTAACCCTAACCCTAACCCTAGCCCTAGCCCTAGCCCTAGCCCTAGCCCTAGCCCTAACCCTAACGCTAACCCTAACCATAGCCCTAGCCCTAACCCTAACCCTAACCCTGGCCCTAACCCTAACCCTAGCCCTAACCCTAACCCTAACCCTAGCCCTAGCCCTAGCCCTAGCCCTAGGCCTAGCCCTAACCCTAACGCTAACCCTAACCCTAGCCCTAGCCCTAACCCTAACCCTAACCCTGGCCCTAAACCTAACCCTAGCTTTAACCCTAACCCTAGCCCTAGCCCTAGCCCTAGCCCTAGCCCTAGCCCTAACACTAACCCTAACCCTAAAACTAGCCCTAACCCTAACGCAAACCCTGGCCCTAACAGTAGCCCTAACCCTAACCCTAACCCTGGCCATAAACTTAACCCTTACCCTAGCCCTAGCCCTCAACCTAACCCTAACCCTAACCCTAAACCTAGCCCTGGCCCTAGTCCTAACCCTAACCCTAGCCCTAGCCCTAGCCCTAGCCCTAGCCCTAAACCTAACCCTAGCCCTAGCCCTAACCCTAACCCTAGCCCTAGCCCTAGCCCTAGCCATAACCCTAACACTCACCCTAGCAATAGCCCTACCCATAGCCCTAGCCCTAACCATAACACTAACCCTAAACCTAGCCCTAACCCTAACCCTAACCCTAACCCTAACCCTAGCCTTGCACTAGCCCTAGCCCTAGACCGAGCCTAACCCTAACCCTAACCCTAAACCTAACCCTAACCCTAGCCCTAAAACTAACCCTAGTCCTAACTGTAACCCTAACCCTAAACCTAGCCCTAGCCATAGCCCTAGCCCTAGCCCTAACCCTAACCCTAACCCTAACCCTAGCCCTAGCCCTAGCCCTAGCCCTTCCCCTAGCCCTAGCCCTAACCCTAACCCTAACCCTAACCCTAGCCCTATGCCTAGCCCTAGCCCCAGCCCTAACCCTAAACCTAACCCTAACCATAGCCCTAACCCTAACCCTAACCCTAAGCCTAGGCTTGCCCTAGCCCTAGCCATAACCCTAACACTAACCCTAGCAATAGCCCTACCCCTAGCCCTAGCCCTAGAAAAACCCTAGACCAAGCCATAACCCTAACCCTAACACTAAACCTAACCCTAACCCTAGCCCTAGCCCTAGCGCTAGCCCTAACCCTAACCCTAAACATAGCCTCAACCAAAGCCCTAGCCCTAGCCCTAGCCCTAAAACTAACCATAACCCTAGCCCTAAACCTAGCCCTAGCCCTAACCCTAACCCTAACCCTTGCCCTAGCCCTAACCCTAACCCTAACCTTAGCCCTAGACCTAGCCCTAGACCTAACCCTAACCCTAACCCTAGCCCTAGCCCTAGCCCTAGCAAAAACCCTAACCCTAGCCCTAGCCTTAACCCTAACCCTAACCCTAACCCTAACCCTAGCCCTAGCCCTAGGCCTACCCCTAGACCAAGCCCTAAACCTAACCCTAACTCTAATCCTAACCCTAAACCTAGCCCTAACCCTAACCCTAGCCCTAGACCTAGCCCTAGCCCTAGCCCTAACCTTAACCCAAAACCTAGCCCTAGCCCTAACCCTAACTCTAGCCCTAACCCTAAACCTAACCCTAACCCTAGCCCTAGCACTAGCTCTAGCCCTAACCCTAACCCTAGCCTTAGCCCTAGCCCTATACCTAGCCCTAACCCTAACCCTAGCCCTAGCCCTAGCCCTAACCCTAACCCTAGCCCTAACCCTAACACTAACCCTAACCCTAACCCTAGACCTAGCCCTAGCCCTAGTCCTAGCCCTTGCCCTAGCCCGAGCTCTAGCCCTAGCCCTAACCCTAACCCTAGCCCTAGCACTAGCCCTAGCCCTAGCACTAACCATAACCATAACCCTAAACCTAGCTCTAACCCTAACCATAACGCTACCACCTAACCCTAACCCTAGCCCTACCCTAAGCCTAACACTAGCCCTAGTCTTAGCCCTAGCCCTAGCCCTATCTTTAACCCTAAACCATAACCCTGACGCTAAACCTAACCCTAACCCTTTCCCTAGCCCTAGCCCTAGCCCTAACCCTAACCCTAACCCTAGCCGAAGCCCTAGCCCTAGCACTAACCCTAACCCTAACCCTATCCCTAGCCCTAGCCCTAGCCCTAACCCTAACCCTAGCGCTAGACCTAGCCCTAGCCCTAACCCTAACCCTAACCTTAACCCTAACCCTTGCCCTAGCCCTCACCCTAGCCCTAACCCTAAACCTAACCCTAACCCTAGCCCTAACCCTAACCCTAGCCCTAGCCCTAGCCCTAGCCCTAGCCCTAGCCCTAGCCCTAACCCTAACGCTAACCCTAACCATAGCCCTAGCCCTAACCCTAACCCTAACCCTGGCCCTAACCCTAACCCTAGCCCTAACCCTAACCCTAACCTTAACCCTAACCCTTGCCCTAGCCCTCACCCTAGCCCTAACCCTAAAACTAACCCTAACCCTAGCCCTAACCCTAACCCTAACCCTAGCCCTAGCCCTAGCCCTAGCCCTAGCCCTAGCCCTAGCCCTAGCCCTAACCCTAACGCTAACCCTAACCATAGCCCTAGCCCTAACCCTAACCCTAACCCTGGCCCTAACCCTAACCCTAGCCCTAACCCTAACCCTAACCTAGCCCTAGCCCTAGCCCTAGCCCTAGCCCTAGCCCTAACCCTAACGCTAACCCTAACCCTAGCCCTAGCCCTAACCCTAACCCTAACCCTGGCCCTAAACCTAACCCTTGCTCTAACCCTAACCCTAGCCCTAGCCCTAGCCCTAGCCCTAACACTAACCCTAACCCTAAAACTAGCCCTAACCCTAACGCAAACCCTGGCCCTAACAGTAGCCCTAACCCTAACCCTAACCCTGGCCATAAACTTAACCCTTACCCTAGCCCTAGCCCTCAACCTAACCCTAACCCTAACCCTAAACCTAGCCCTGGCCCTAGTCCTAACCCTAACCCTAGCCCTAGCCCTAGCCCTAGCCCTAGCCCTAAACCTAACCCTATCCCTAGCCCTAACCCTAACCCTAGCCCTAGCCCTAGCCCTAGCCATAACCCTAACACTCACCCTAGCAATAGCCCTACCCATAGCCCTAACCCTAACCATAACACTAACCCTAAACCTAGCCATAACCCTAACCCTAACCCTAACCCTAACCCTAGCCTTGCACTAGCCCTAGCCCTAGACCGAGCCTAACCCTAACCCTAACCCTAAACCTAACCCTAACCCTAGCCCTAAAACTAACCCTAGTCCTAACTGTAACCCTAACCCTAAACCTAGCCCTAGCCATAGCCCTAGCCCTAGCCCTAACCCTAACCCTAACCCTAACCCTAGATCTAGCCCTAGCCCTAGCCCTTCCCCTAGCCCTAGCCCTAACCCTAACCCTAACCCTAACCCTAGCCCTATGCCTAGCCCTAGCCCCAGCCCTAACCCTAAACCTAACCCTAAACATAGCCCTAACCCTAACCCTAACCCTAACCCTAGGCTTGCCCTAGCCCTAGCCATAACCCTAACACTAACCCTAGCAATAGCCCTACCCCTAGCCCTAGCCCTAACCCTAACACTAACCCTAAACCTAGCCCTAACCCTAACCCTAACCCTAACCCTAAACCTAACCCTAACCCTAGCCCTAACCCTAACCCTAGTCCTAACCGTAACCCTAACCCTAAACCTAGCCCTAGCCCTAGCCCTAGCCCTAGCCCTAACCCTAACCCTAACCCTAACCCTACCCCTAGCCCTAGCCCTAGAAAAACCCTAGACCAAGCCATAACCCTAACCCTAACCCTAAACCTAACCCTAACCCTAGCCCTAGCCCTAGCGCTAGCCCTAACCCTAACCCTAACCATAGCCTCAACCCAAGCCCTAGCCCTAGCCCTAGCCCTAA
>OX463239.1:79809237-79811737 GCA_949820135.1 Sylvilagus floridanus | reverse complement strand
CTAACCCTAGCCTTAGCGCTAGCCCTTGCCCTAGCCCGAGCTCTAGCCCTAGCCCTAACCCTAACCCTAACCCTAGCCCTAGCCCTAGCCCTAACCCTAACCATAGCTCTAACCCTAAACATAACACTAGCCCTAACCCTAACCCTAGCCCTACCCTAACCCTAACACTAGCCTTAGCCCTAGCCCTAGCCCTAGCCCTATCCTTAACCCTAAACCATAACCCTGACGCTAAACCTAGCCCTAGCCCTAGCCATATCCCTAGGCCTAACCCTAACCCTAACCCTAACCCTAACTCTAACCCTAGCCCTAGCCCTTGCCCTACCACTAGCCCTAGCCCTTTCCCTAGCCCTAGCCCTAACCCTAACCCTAACCCTAGCCCTAAACCTAACCCTAACCCTACCCCTAGCCCTAGCCCTAGCCCTAGCCCTAGCCCTAGCATTAACCCTAAACCATAACCCTGACCCTAAACCTAGCCCTAGCCCTAGCCCTAGCCCTAGCCCTTACCCTAAACCTAACCCTAACCCTTGCCCTAGCAATAACCCGAGCCCTAGCCCTAAACCTAACCCTAACCCTAGGCCAAGTCCTAGCTCTAGCCCTAACCCTAACCCTAACCCTATCCCTAGCCTTAGCCCTAGCCCTAACCCTAACCCTAGGCCTAGCCCTAGCCCTAGACATAACCCTAACCCTAACCCTAACCCTAACGCTTGCCCTAGCCCTCACCCTAGCCCTAGCCCTAACCATAAACCTAAACTTAACCCTAGCCCTAGCCCTATCCCTTGCCCTAGCCCGAGCTCTAGCCCTAGCCATAACGCTAACCCTAACCCTAGACCTAGCCCTAGCCATATCCCTAGCCCTAACCCTAACCCTAACCCTAGCTCAAACCCTAACCATAACCCTAGCCCTAACCCTAACCCTAGCCCTACCCTAACCCTAACACTAGCCCTAGCCCTAGCCCTATCCCTAGCCCTATCCTTAACCCTAAACAATAACCCTGACGCTAAACCTAGCCCTAGCCCTAGCCCTATCCCTAGGCCTAACCCTAACCCTAACCCTAACCCTAACCCTAACTCTAACCCTAGCCCTAGCCCTAGCCCTAGCCCTAGCCCTTGCCCTAGCCCTAGCCCAAGCCCTAGCCCTATCCCTAACCCTAACCCTACCTTAGCCCTATCCCTAGCCCTAACCCTAACCCTAACCCTAGCCCTAACCCTAACCCTAACCCTAACCCTAGCCCTAGCCCTAGCCCTAGCACTAGCCTTAACCCTAAACCGTAACCCTGACCCTAAACCTAGCCCTAGCCCTAGCCCTAGCCCTAGCCCTTACCCTAAACCTAATCCTAACCCTTGCCCTAGCCCTAGCCCTAGACCTAACCCTAACCCTAACCCTAGACCAAGACCTAGCCCTAGCCCTAACCCTAACCCTAACCCTATCCCTAGCCCTAGCCCTAGCCCTAACCCTAACCCTAGCCCTAGCCCTAGCCCTAGCCCTAACCCTAACCCGAACCCTAACCCTAACCCTAGCCCTAGCCCTCACCCTAGTCCTAGCCCTAACCCTAAACCTAACCCTAACCCTAGCCCTAACCCTAAACCTAACTCGAAAGCTAGCCCTAGCCCAAGCCCTAGCCCTAGCCCTAACCCTAACGCTAACCCTAACCCTAGCCCTAGCCCTAACCCTAACCCTAACTCTGGCCCTAACCCTAACCCTAGCCCTAAACCTAATCCTAGCGCTAGCCCTAGCCCTAGCCCTAGCCCTAACACTAAACCTAACCCTAAACCTAGCCCTAATCCTAACCCAAACCCTGGCCCTAACCCTTGCCCTAACCCTAACCCTAACCCTAGCCCTAGCCCTAGCCCTAGCCATAGCCCTAACCCTAACCCTAGATCTAGCCCTAGCCCTAGCCCTAGCCCTAACCCTAACCCTAGCCCTAGCCCTAACCCTAACCCTAACCCTAACCCTAGCCCTATCCCTAGCCCTAGCCCCAGCCGTAACCCTAACCCTAACACTAAACCTAGCGCTAAACCTAACCCTAACCCTAACCCTAGCCCTAGCCCTAGCCGTAGCAATAAACCTAACACTAAACCTAGCAATAGCCCTAGCCCTAGCCCTAGCCCTAAACCTAACACTAAGCCTAAACCTAGCCCTAACCCTAACCCTAACCCTAACCCTTGTCCTAGCCTTGCACTAGCCCTAGCCCTAGACCGAGCCTAACCCTAACCCTAACCCTAAACCTAACACTAACCCTAGCCCTAACCATAACCCTAGTCCTAACTGTAACCCTAACCCTAACCCTAGCCCTAGCCCTAGCCCTAGCCCTAGCCCTAGCCCTAACCCTAACCCTAATCCTAACCTAGCCCTATCCCTAGCCCTAGCCCTTGCCCTAGCCCTAGCCCTAACCACAACCCTAACCCTAACCCTAGCCCTAGGCCTAGCCCTCGCCCTAGCCCTAGACCAAGCCCTAACCCTAACCCTAACCCTTAACCTAACCCTAACCCTAGGCCTAAAC
>OX463239.1:79746737-79751737 GCA_949820135.1 Sylvilagus floridanus | reverse complement strand
AGCCCTAGCCCTAACCCTAACCCTAACCCTAGCCCTAACCCTAACCCTAGCCATAACCCAACCCTAACCCTAAACCTAGCCCTAGCCCTAGACCGAGTCCTAACCCTCACCCTAAACCTAACCCTAACCCTAACCCAAGCCGTACCCTAACCGTAACCCTAACCCTAGCCCTAGCCCTAGACCGAGCCCTTAACCTAACCCTGACCCTAAACCTAAACCTAACCCTAACCTTAACCCTAGCCCCAGCCTAAGCCTAACCCTAGCCCTAGCCCTAGCACTAGCCCTAATCATAACGCTAAGCCTAACCCTAGCCCTAGCCCTAACCCTAACCCTAACCCTGGCCCTAACCCTAACCCTAGCCCTAACCCTAACCCTAGCCCTAGCCCTAGCCCTAGCCCAACCCTAACACTAACCCTAACCCTAAACCTAGCCCTAACCCTAACCCAAACCCTGGACCTAACCATAGCCCTAATCCTAACCCTAACCCTGGCCCTAACCCTAGCCCTAACCCTAACCCTAACCCTGGCCCTAACCCTAACACTAACCCTAGCCGTAGCCCTCACCCTAACACTAACCCTAACCCTAGTCCTAAACCTAACACTAGCCCTACCCTAACCCTAACCCTAGCCCTAGCCCTAACCATAATCTAAACCCTAGCCCTAGCCTTGGCCCTAAACCTAACCCTAACGCTAGCCCTAGCCCTATCCCTAGCCCTAACACTAACCCTAACCCTAGCCCTAGCCCTAGCCATAGCCCTAACCCTAGCCCTAGCCCTAGCCCTAGCCCTAGCCCTAACCCTAACCCTAAGCCTAGCCCTAACCCTAGACGTAGCCGTAGCCCTAGCCCTAGCCCTAGCCCTAAGCCTAACCCTAACCCTAAACCTAACCCTAAACCTAGCCATTGCCCTGCCCTAGCCCTTACCCTAACCCTAACCATAGCCCCAACCCAAGCCCTAGCACTAGCCCTAAACCTAACCATAATCCCTAGCCCTAAACCTTGCCCTAGCCCTGACACTAACCCTAACCCTAACCCTAGCCCTAACCCTAACCCAAACCCTAGCCCTAGACCTAGCCCTAGCCCTAGCCCTAACCCTAACCCTAACCCTAACCCTAACCCTAGCCCTAGCCCTAGCCCTCGCCCTAGACCAAGACCTAACCCTAACCCTAATTCTAATCCTAAACCTAACTCTAGCCCTAACCCTTACCCTAGCCCTAGCCCTAGCCCTAGACCTAGCCCTAACCTTAACCCAAACCCTAGCCCTAGCCCTAACCCTAACCCTAACCCTAACCATAGCTCTAGCCCTAGCTCTAGCCCTAACCCTAACCCTAGCCTTAGCCCTAAACCTAGCCCTAGCCCTAACCCTAAACCTAACGCTAGCCCTAGCCCTAAACCTAACCCTAACCCTACCCCTAACCCTAACCATAGCCCTAGCCCTAGCTCTAGCCCTAACCCTAACCCTAGCCTTAGCCCTAAACCTAGCCCTAGCCCTAGCCCTAGCCCTAGCCCTAACCCTAACCCTAACCCTAACCCTAGCTCTAACCCTAACCATAACCCTAGCCCTAACCCTAACCCTAGCCCTACCCTAAACCTAACACTAGCCCTAGCCCTAGCCCTAGCCCTAGCCCTATCCTTAACCCTAAACCATAACCCTGACGCTAAACCTAGCCCTAGCCCTAACCCTAGCCCTAACCCTAACCCTAACCCTAACCCTAACTCTAACCCTAGCCCTAGCCCTAGCCCTGGCCCTAGCCCTAGACCTTGCCCTAGCCCTAGCCCTAGCCCTATCCCTAACCCTAACCCTACCCTATCCCTAGCTCTAGCCCTAACCCTAACCCTAACCCTAGCATTAAACCTAACCCTAACCCTAACCCTAGCCCTAGCCCTAGCCCTAGTCCTAACCCTAGCCCTAGCCTTAACCCTAAACAATAACCCTGACCCAAAACCTAGCCCTAGCCCTAGCCCTAGGCCTTACCCTAACCCTAACCATAACCCTAGCCTTAAACCTAACCCTAACTCTAACCCTAGCCCTAACCCTAGCCCTAGTCCTAAACCTAGCCCTAGCCTTAACCCTAAACCATAACCCTAACCCTAAACCTAGCCCTAGCCCTAGCCCTAGCCCTAACCCTAACCCTAAACCTATCCCTAGCCCTAGCCCTAGACCTAACCCTAACCCTAGCCCTAGACCTAGCCCTAGCCCTAACCCTAACCCTAACCCTTGCCCTAGCCCTCACACTAGCCCTAGCCCTAACCCTAAACCTAACCCTAACCCTAGCCCTAACCCTAAACCTAACCTGAAACCTAGCCCTAGCCCTAGCCCTAGCCCTAGCCCTAACCCTAACGCTAACCCTAACCCTAGTCCTAGACCTAACCCTAACCCTAACCCTGGCCGTAACCCTAACCCTAGCCCTAACCCTAACCCTAACCCTAGCCCTAGCCCTAGCCCTAGCCCTAGCCCTTGCCCTAACACTAAACCTAACCCTAAACCTAGCCCTAACCCAAAACCAAACCCTGGCCTTAACCCTAGCCCTAACCCTAACCCTAACCCTGGCCCTAACCCTAGCCCTAACCCTAACCCTAACCCTAACCCTGGACCTAAACTTAACCCTAACCCTAGCCCTAGCCCTAACCCTAACCCTAACCCTAAACCTAACCCTAGACCTGGCCCTAGTCCTAACCCTAACCCTAACCCTAGCCATATCCCTAGTCCTAGCCCCAGCCCTACCCTATCGCTGACCCTAACCCTAGCCTAACCCTAACCCTAGCTCTAGCCCTAGCCCTAGCCATAACCCTAACACTAACCCTAGCAATAGACCTAGCCCTAGCCCTAGCCCTAACCCTAACACTAACCCTAAACCTAGCCCTAACCCTAACCCTAACCCTAACCCTAGCCCTAGCCTTGCACTAGCCCTAGCCCTATTCCGAGCCTAACCCTAACCCTAACCCTAAACTTAACCCTAACCCTAGCCCTAACCCTAAACCTAAGCACTAGCCCTAGCCCTAGCCCTAACCCTAACCCTAACCCTAGCCCAATCCCTAGCCCTAGCCCTAGACCTAACCCTAAAATTAAACCTAACCCTAGTCCTAGTCCTAGCCCTAGCCCAAAACCTAACCCTAGCCCTAGCCCTAGCCCTAGCCCTAGCCCTAACCCTAACCCTAACCCTAGCCCTAGGCCTAGCCCTAGCCCTAGCCCTAACCCTAAACCTAACCCTAACCCTTACCCTAGCCCTAGCCCTAGCCCTAGCCCTAGCTCTAGCCCTTGCCCTAGCCCTAGCCCTAGGCCTAGCCCTAACCCTAACCCTAACTATAGCCCAAACCCTAGTCGTAGCCCTAGCCCTAACTCTAAACCTAACCCTAAACCTAGCCCTAACAATAACACTAAGCCTGGCCCTAACCCTAACCCTAGCCCTAACCCTAACCCTAGCCCTAGCCCTAGCCCTAGTCCTATCCCTAGCCCTAACCATAAAACCTAACCCTAACCCTAACCCTAGCCCTAACACTAACCCTAACCCTAACAATAGCCCTACCCTAAACCTAACCCTAACCCTAGCCCTAACCCTAACCCGAACCCTAGCACTAGCCCTAGCCCTAGACCGAGCCCTAACCCTAACCCTAACCCTAAACCTAACCCTAAACCTAGCCCTAAACCTAACCCTAGCCCTTACCCTATCCCTAACCCTAACCCTAGCCCTAGCCCTTGCAATAGCCCTAGCCCTAGTACGAGCCCTAACCCTAACCCTAACCCTAAACCTAACCCTAACCGTAGCCCTAACCCTAACCCTAGCCCTAACCCTAAATCTAGCCCTAGCCCTAGCGCTAGCCCTAGCCCTAACCCTAACCCTAACCCTAACCCTAACCCTAGCCCTAGCCGAAGCCCTAGCCCTAGCCCTACCCTAACCCTAACCCTAACCCTAGCCCTAGCCATAGCCCTAGGCCTAGCCCTAGCCCAAACCATAACCCTAAACCTAGCCCTAGCCCTAGCCCTAACCCTAACCCTAGCCCTAGCCCTAGCCCTAGCCCTAACCCTAACCCTAACCCTAGCCCTAGCCCTAGCCCTAGCCCTAACCCTAACCCTAGACCTAGTCCTAACCCTAACCCTAAACCTAACCATAACCCTAGCCCTAGCCCTAGCCCTAGCCCTAGCCTTAGCCCTAGCCCTTGCCCTAGCCCTAGTCCTAGACCTAACCCTAACCCCAACCCTAACCCTAACCCTAGCCCTAACCCTAACCCTAGCCCTACCATAACCCTAACCCTAAACCTAGCCCTAGTCCTAGCCTTAGCCCTTGCCCTAACCCAACCATAACCCTGATCTTAAACCTAGCCCTAGCCTAGCCCTAGCCCTAGCCCTAACCTAACCCTAACTCTAACCGTAGCCCTAGCCCTAGCCCTAGCCCTAACCCTAAACCTAACCCTAAACCTAGCCCTAACCCTATCTCTAGCCCTAACCCTAGATCTAGCCTTGCACTAGCCCTAGCCCTAGACCGAGCCTAACCCTAACCCTAACACTAAACCTAACCCTAACCCTAGCCCTAACCCTAACCCAAGCCCTAACCCTCACCGTAACCCTAACCCTAGCCCTAGCCCTAAACCTAAGCCTAACCCTAGCCCTAGCCCTAGCCCTAGTCCTAACCCTAACCCTAGCCAAAGCCCTAGCCCTAGCCCTAACCCTAACCCTAACCCTAAACCTTGCCCTAGCCCTAGCCCTAACCCTAGCCCTAACCCTAACGCTAACCCTAACCCTAGCCCTAGCCCTAACCCTAACCCTAACCCTGGCCCTAACCCTAACCCTAGCCCTAACCCTAACCCTAGCACTAGCCCTAGCCCTAGCCCTAGCCCTAACACTAACCCTAACCCTAAACCTAGCCCTAACCCTAACCCAAACCCTGGACCTAACCATAGCCCTAATCCTAACCCTATCCCTGGCCCTAACCCTATCCCTAACCCTAACCCTAACCCTGGCCCTAACCCTAACCCTAACCCTAGCCCTAGACCTCACCCTAACC
>OX463239.1:79739237-79744237 GCA_949820135.1 Sylvilagus floridanus | reverse complement strand
CGAAACCTTGCCCTAGCCCTAGCCCTAGCCCTAGTCCTAACCCTAACGTTAACCCTAACCCTAGCCCTAGCCCTAACCCTAAACCTAAACTTGGCCCTAACCCTAACCCTAGCCCTAACCCTAACCCTAACCCTAGCCCTAGCCCTAGCCCTATCCCTAGCCCTTGCCCTAACACTAACCCTAACCATAAACCTAGCCCTAAACCAAAACCAAACCCTGGCCTTAACCCTAGCCCTAACCCTAACCCTAACCCTGGCCCTAACCGTAGCCCTAACCCTAACCCTAACCCTGGCCCTAAACTTAACCCTAACCCTAGCCCTAGCCCTAGCCCTAACCCTAACCCTAACCCTAGCCCTGGCCCTAGTCCTAACCCTAACCCTAACCCTAGCATATCCCTAGCCCTTGCCCCAGCCCTAACCCTAACCCTAACCCTAACCCTAGCCCTAACCCTAACCCTATCCCTTACCCTAGCCCTAGCCCTAGCCCTAGCCATAACCCTAACACTAACCCTAGCAATATCCCTAGCCCTAACCCTAGCCCTAACCCTAACCCTAACCCTAAACCTAGCCCTATTACTAGCCTTAGCCCTTGCCCTAACCAAATAACCCTGATCTTAAACCTAGCCCTAGCCTAGCTCTAGCCCTAGCCCTAACCCTAACCCTAACACTAACCCTAGCCCTAGCCCTAGCCCTAGCCCTAGCCCTAACCCTAACTCTAACCCTAAACCCAGCCCTAACCCTAACTCTAACCCTAACCCTAGCTCTACCCTTGCACTAGCCCTAGCCCTAGACCGAGCCTAACCCTAACCCTAACCCTAAACCTAACCCTAACCCAAGCCCTAACCCTAAACCAAGCCCTAACCCTAAACGTAACCCTAACCCTAGCCCTAGCCCTAACCCTAAGCCTAACCCTAGCCCTAGCCCTAGCCCTACTCCTAACCCTAACCCTAGCCATAGCCCTACGCCTAGCCCTAACCCTAACCCTAAACCTAACCCTTGCCCTAGCCCTAGCCCTAGCCCTAGCCCTAGGCCTAACCCTAACCCTAACCCTAACCCTAGCCCTAGCCCTAACCCTAACCCTAACCCTGGCCCTAACACTAAACCTATCCCTAACCCTAACCCTAGTCCTAACCCTAGACCTAGCCCTCACCCTAGCCCTAACCCTAACCCTAACCCTAGCCCTAGACCTAGCCCTAGACCTAACCCTAAC
This sequence comes from Sylvilagus floridanus, assembly GCA_949820135.1. Lineage (NCBI taxonomy): Eukaryota > Metazoa > Chordata > Mammalia > Lagomorpha > Leporidae > Sylvilagus > Sylvilagus floridanus. Next base: position 79,743,028 of record OX463239.1, on the reverse strand, counting down.
CCTAACCCTAGCCCTAGCCCTAGCCCTAGCAATAACCCTAACCCTAGCCCTAGCCTTAACCCTAACCCTAACCCTAAACCTAACCCTAGCCCTAGCCCTAGGCCTACCCCTAGACCAAGCCCTAAACCTAACTCTAATTCTAATCCTAACCGTAAACCTAGCCCTAACCCTAAACCTAGCCCTAGACCTAGCCCTAGCCCTAGCCCTAACCTTAACCCAAAACCTAGCTCTAGCCCTAACCCTAACTCTAGCCCTAACCCTAACCCTAACCCTAACCCTAGCCCTAGCCCTAGCTCTAGCCCTAACCCTAACCCTAGCCTTAGCCCTAGCCCTAGCCCTAGCCCTAGCCCTAACCCTAACCCTAGCCCTAGTCCTAGCCCTAACCCTAACCCTAGCCCTAACCGTAACACTAACCCAAACCCAAACCCTAGCCCTAGCCCTAGCCCTAGACCTAGCCCATGCCCTAGCCCGAGCTCTAGCCCTAGCCCTAACCCTAACCCTAGCTCTAGCACTAGCCCTAGCCCTAGCACTAACCCTAACACTAACCCTATCCCTAGCCCTAGCCCTAACCCTAAACCAAGCCCTAACCCTAACTGTAACCCTAACCCTAGCCCTAGCCCTAACCCTAAGCCTAACCCTAGCCCTAGCCCTAGCCCTAGTCCTAACCCTAACCCTAGCCATAGCCCTACCCCTAGCCCTAACCCTAACCCTAACCCTAACCCTTGCCCTAGCCCTAGCCCTAGCCCTAGCCCTAGCCCTAAACCTAACGCTAACCCTAACCCTAGCCCTAGCCCTAGCCCTAGCCCTAACACTAACCCTAACCCTAAACCTAGCCCTAACCCTAACCCAAACCCTGGACCTAACCATAGCCCTAATCCTAACCCCAACCCTGGCCCTAACCCTAGCCCTAACCCTAACCCTAACCCTGGCCCTAACCCTAACCCTAACCGTAGCCCTAGCCCTCACTCTAACCCTAACCCTAACCCTATCCCTAGCCCTAAACCTAACCCTAGCTCTACCCTAACCCTAACCCTAGCCCTAGCCCTAACCATAATCCTAAGCCTAGCCCTAGCCCTAGCCCTAACCCTAACCCTAACGCTAGCCCTAGCCCCAGCCCTAGCCCTAACACTAACCCTAACCATAGCCCTAGCCCTAGCCCTAGCCCTAACCCTAGCCCTAGCCCTAGCTTTAGCCCTAACCCTAACCCTAACCCTAGCGCTAACCCTAGACCTAGCCCTAGCCCTAGCCCTAGCCCTAGCCCTAAGCCTAACCCTAACCCTAACCCTAAACCTAGTCATAGCCCTAGTCCTAGCCCTTACCCTAACCCTAAACATAGCCCCAACCCTAGCCCTAGCCCTAGCCCTAACCCTAACCATAACCATAACCCTAGAACCTTGCCCTAGCAGTAGCCCTAATCCTAAACCTAACCCTAGCCCTAAGCTTAAGCCTAACCCTAACCCTAACCCTAGCCCAAGCCCTAGACCTAGCCCTAACCCTAACCCTATCCATAGCCCTAGCCCTAGCCCCAGCAATAATCCTAACCCTAGCCCTAGCCCTAACGCTAACCCTAACCCTAACCCTAACCCTACCCCTAGACCTAGCCCTAGAACTAACCCTAGACAAAGCCATAACCCTAACCCTAACCCTAAACCTAACCCTAACCCTAGCCCTAACCCTAACCCTAGCCCTAGCCCTAGCGCTAGCCCTAACCCTAACCCTAACCATAGCCCCAACCAAAGCCCTAGCCCTAGCCCTAGCCCCAAAACTAACCATAACCCTAGCCCTAACCCTAACCCTAGCCCTAACCCTAACCCTAGCCCTAGCCCTAGCCCTAGCCCTAGCCCTAGCCCTAACCCTAACCCTAGCTCTAGACCTAGCCCTAGCCCTAACCCTAACCCTAACCTTAACCCTAACCCTTGCCCTAGCCCTCACCCTAGACCTAACCCTAAACCTAACCTTAACCCTAGCCCTAACCCTAACCCTAACCCTAGCCCTAGCCCTAGCCCTAGCCCTAGCCCTAACCCTAACGCTAACCCTATCCCTAGCCCTAGCCCTAACCCTAACCCTAACCCTGGCCCTAACCCTAACCCTAGCCCTAACCCTAACCCTAGCCCTAGCCCTAGCCCTAGCCCTAGCCCTAGCCCTAACACTAACCCTAACCCTAACCCTAGCCCTAACCCTAACCCTAGCCCTAGCCCTAGCGCTAGCCCTAACCTTAACCCTAACCATAGCCCCAACACAAGCCCTAGCCCTAGCCCTAGCCCTAAAACTAACCATAACCCTAGCCCTAAACCTAGCCCTAGCCCTAACCCTAACCCTAACCCTAAACCTAGCCCTAACCCTAACCCTAACCTTAGCCCTAGACCTAGCCCTAGACCTAACCCTAACCCTAACCCTAGCCCTAGCCCTAGCCCTAGCAATAACCCTAACCCTAGCCCTAGCCTTAACCCTAACCCTAACCCTAATCCTAACCATAGCCCTAGCCCTAGGCCTACCCCTAGACCAAGCCCTAGCCCTAACCCTAATCCTAACCCTAAACCTAGCCCTAACCCTAACCCTAGCCCTAGACCTAGCCCTAGCCCTAACCTTAACCCAAAACCTAGCCCTAGCCCTAACCCTAACTCTAGCCCTAACCCTAAACCTAACCCTAACCCTAGCCCTAGCCCTAGCTCTAGCCCTAACCCTAACCCTAGCCTTAGCCCTAGCCCTAGCCCTAGGCCTAACCCTAACCCTAGCCCTAGCCCTAGCCCTAACCCTAACCCTAGCCCTAACCCTAACACTAACCCTAACCCTAACCCTAGCCCTAGCCTTAAACCTAGCCATAGCCCTTGCCCTAGCCCGAGCTCTAGCCCTAGCCCTAACCCTAACCCTAGCCCTAGCACTAGCCCTAGCCCTAGCACTAACCCTAACCATAACCCTAAACCTAGCTCTAACCCTAACCATAACGCTGCCACCTAACCCTAACCCTAGCCGTACCCTAAGCCTAACACTAGCCCTAGTCTTAGCCCTAGCCCTAGCTCTAACTTTAACCCTAAACCATAACCCTGACGCTAAACCTAACCCTAACCCTAACCCTAGCCGAAGCCCTAGCCCTAGCACTAACCCTAACCCTAACCCTATCCCTAGCCCTAGCCCTAGCCCTAACCGTAACCCTAGCCCTAGACCTAGCCCTAGCCCTAACCCTAACCCTAACCTTAACCCTAACCCTTGTCCTAGCCCTCACCCTAGCCCTAACCCTAAACCTAACCCTAACCCTAGCCCTAACCCTAACCCTAACCCTAGCCCTAGCCCTAGCCCTAGCCCTAGCCCTAGCCCTAACCCTAACGCTAACCCTATCCCTAGCCCTAGCCCTAACCCTAACCCTAACCCTGGCCCTAACCCTAACCCTAGCCCTAACCCTAACCCTAGCCCTAGCCCTAGCCCTAGCCCTAGCCCTAGCCCTAACACTAACCCTATCCCTAAACCAGGCCCTAACCCTAACCCAAACCCTGGCCCTAACCCTAGCCCTAACCCTAACCCTAACCCTGGCCCTAAACTTAACCCTTACCCTAGCCCTAACCCTCAACCTAACCCTAACCCTAACCCTAACCCTAGCCCTGGCCCTAGTCCTAACCCTAACCCTAGCCCTAGCCCTAGCCCTAGCCCTAGCCCTAGCCCTAACCCTAACCCTAGCCCTGGCCCTAACCCGAACCCTAACCGTAACCGTAACCCTAGCCCTATGCCTAGCCCTAGCCCCCGCCCTAACCCTAAACCTAAACCTAACCATAGCCCTAACCCTAACCCTCACCCTT
>OX463239.1:79726737-79734237 GCA_949820135.1 Sylvilagus floridanus | reverse complement strand
GCCCTAGCCCTAGCATTAACCTAAACCATAACCCTGACCCTAAACCTAGCCCTAGCCCTAGCCCTAGCCCTTACCCTAAACCTAACCCTAACCCTTGCCCTAGCCATAGCCCGAGCCCTAGCCCTAAACCTAACCCTAACCCTAGCCCAAGCCCTAGCTCTAGCCCTAACCCTAACCTTAACCCTATCCCTAGCCCTAGCCCTAGCCCTAACCCTAACCCTAGCCCTAGCCCTAGCTCTAGGACTAACCCTAACCCTAACCCTAACCCTAACGCTTGCCCTAGCCCTCACCCTAGCCCCAGCCCTAACCATAAACCTAACCTTAACCCTAGCCCTAACCCTAAACCTAACCCAAAACCTAGCCCTAGCCCTAGCCCTAGCCCTAACCCTAACCCTAGCCCTAGCCCTAGCCCAAGCCATAACCCTAACCCTAACCCTAGCCCTAGCCCTAGCCCTAGCCCTAACTCTTACCCTAGCCCTAGCCCTAACCCTAACCCTAACCCTAACCATAATCCTAGCCCTAGCCCTAGCCCTAGCCCTAGCATTAGCCCTAGCCCTTGCCCTAGCCCTAGTCCTAGACCTAACACTAACCCTAACCCTAACCCTAACCCTAGCCCTTACCCTAAAACTATCCCTACCATAACCCTAACCCTAAACCTAGCCCTAGTCCTAGCCTTAGCCCTTGCCCTAACCCAACCATAACCCTGATCTTAAACCTAGCCCTAGCCTAGCCCTAGCCCTAGCCCTAAACCTAACCCTAACACTAACCCTAGCCCTAGCCCTAGCCCTAGTCCTAACCCTAACCCTAAACCTAGCCGTAACCCTAACTCTAACCCTAACCCTAGCTCTAGCCTTGCACTAGCCCTGCCCTAGCCCTAGACCGAGCCTAACCCTAACCCTAACCCTAAACCTAACCCTAAACCTAGCCCTAACCCTAACCCAAGCCCTAACCTTAACCGTAACCCTAACCCTAGCCCTAGCCCTAACCCTAAGCCTAACCCTAGCCGTAGCCCTAGCCCTAGACCTAAACCTAACCCTAGCCATAGCCCTAACCCTAGCCCTAACCCTAACCCTAAACCTAACCCTTGCCCTAGCCCTAGCCCTAGCCCTAGCCATAACCCTAACGCTAACCCTAAACCTAGCCCTAGCCCTAACCGTAACCCTAACCCTGGCCCTAACCCTAACCCTAGCCCTAAACCTAACCCTAGACCTAGCCCTAGCCCTAGCCCTAGCCCTAGCACTAACACTAACCCTAACCCTAAACCTAGCCCTAACCCTAACCCAAACCCTGGACGTAACCATAGCCCTAATCCTAACCCTAACCCTGGCCTAACCCTAGCCCTAACCCTAACCCTAACCCTGGCCCTAACCCTAACCCTAACCCTAGACTTAGCCCTCACCCTCACCCTAACCCTAACCCTAACCCTAGCCCTAAACCTAACCCTAGCCCTACCCTAACCCTAACCCTAGCCCTAGCCCTAACCATAATCCTAACCCTAGCCCTAGCCCTAGCCCTAGCCCTAACCCTAACCCTAACGCTAGCCCTAGCCCTAGCCCTAGCCCTAACACTAAACCTAACCCTAGCCCTAGCCCTAGCCCTAACCCTAGCCCTCGCCCTTGCCCTAGCCCTAACCCTAACCCTAACCCTAACCCTAGCCCTAGCCCTGCACTAGCCTTAGCCCTAGACTGAGCCTAACTCTAACCCTAACCCTAAACCTAACCCTAACCCTAGCCCTAACCCTAACCCTAGTCCTAACCGTAACCCTAACCCTAACCCTAGCCCTGGCCCTAGTCCTAGCCCTAACCCTAACCCTAACCCTAACCCTAACCCTAGCCCTAGCCCTAGCCCTAGCCCTTGCCCTAGCCCTAGCCCTAACCCTAACCCTAACCCTAACCCTAAACCTAGCCCTAGCCCTAGCCCTAGCCCTTAACCTAACCCTAACCATAGCCCCAACCCTAGCCCTAACCCTAACCATAACCACAACCCTAGCCCGAGCCCTAGACCTAACACTAACCCTAACCCTAAACCTAACCCTAGCCCTAACCCAGCCCTAACCCTAACCCTAACCCTAGCCCAAGCCCTAGACCTAGCCCTAACCCTAACCCTAACCATAGCCCTAGTCCTAGCCCCAGCAATAACCCTAAACCTAGCCCTAGACCAAACCCTAACCCTAACCCAAACCCTAACCCTAACCCTAGCCCTAGCCCTAGCCCTAGACCTATACCTATACCAAACCCTAACCCTAACCCTAACCCTAAACCTAACCCTAACCCTAGCCCTAAACCTAACCCTAGCCCTAGCCATAGCGCTAGCCCTAACCCTAACCCTAACCATAGCCCCAACCCAAGCCCTAGCCCTAGCCCTAGCCCTAAACCTAACCATAACCATAGCCCTAAACCTAGCTCTAGCCCTAACCCTAACCATAACCCTAACCCTAACCCTAGCAGTAACCCTAAACCTAGCCCTAGACCTAGCCCTAGCCCTAAACCTAACCCTAACCCCAGCCCTAGCCCTAGCCCTAGCAATAACCCTAACCCTAACCCTAGCCCTAACCCTAACCCTAACCCTAACCCTAACCCTAACCCTAGCCCAGGCCTAGCCCTAGCCCAATATCAAGCCCTAACCCTAACCCTAATTCTAATCCTAACCCTAACCCTAGCCCTAACCCTAACACTAGCCCTAGCCCTAGCCCTAGCCCTAACCTTAACCCAAACCCTAGCCCTAGCCCTAGCCCTAACCCTAGCCCTAACCTTAACCCTAACCCTAAGCCCTAGCCCTAGGTCTAGCCCTAACCCTAAACCTAGCCTTAGCCCTAGCCGTAGCCCTAGCCCTAACACTAACCCTAGCCCTAGCCCTAACCCTAAACCTAACCCTAACCGTAGCCCTAGCCTTAGCCCTAGCCCTAGCCCTTGCCCTAGCACGAGCTCTAGCCCTAACACCTAACCCTAACCCTAGCCCTAGTCCTAGCCCTAACCCTAGCCCTAACCCTAAACCTAACCCTAACCCTAGCTCTAACCCTAAACATAACACTAGCCCTAACCCTAACCCTAGCCCTACCCTAACCCTAACACTAGCCCTAGCCCTAGCCCTAGCCCTAGCCCTATCCTTAACCCTAAACCATAACCCTGACGCTAAACCTAGCCCTAGCCCTAGCCCTATCCCTAGGCCTAACCCTAACCCTAACCCTAACCCTAACCCTAACTCTAACCCTAGCCCTAGCCCTTGCCCTACCCCTAGCCCTAGCCCTTGCCCTAGCCCTAGCCCTAACCCTAACCCTAACACTAGCCCTAACCCTAACCCTAACCCTAGCCCTAGCCCTAGCCCTAGCCCTAGCATTAACCTAAACCATAACCCTGACCCTAAACCTAGCCCTAGCCCTAGCCCTAGCCCTTACCCTAAACCTAACCCTAACCCTTGCCCTAGCCATAGCCCGAGCCCTAGCCCTAAACCTAACCCTAACCCTAGCCCAAGCCCTAGCTCTAGCCCTAACCCTAACCTTAACCCTATCCCTAGCCCTAGCCCTAGCCCTAACCCTAACCCTAGCCCTAGCCCTAGCTCTAGGACTAACCCTAACCCTAACCCTAACCCTAACGCTTGCCCTAGCCCTCACCCTAGCCCCAGCCCTAACCATAAACCTAACCTTAACCCTAGCCCTAACCCTAAACCTAACCCAAAACCTAGCCCTAGCCCTAGCCCTAGCCCTAACCCTAACCCTAGCCCTAGCCCTAGCCCAAGCCATAACCCTAACCCTAACCCTAGCCCTAGCCCTAGCCCTAGCCCTAACTCTTACCCTAGCCCTAGCCCTAACCCTAACCCTAACCCTAACCATAATCCTAGCCCTAGCCCTAGCCCTAGCCCTAGCATTAGCCCTAGCCCTTGCCCTAGCCCTAGTCCTAGACCTAACACTAACCCTAACCCTAACCCTAACCCTAGCCCTTACCCTAAAACTATCCCTACCATAACCCTAACCCTAAACCTAGCCCTAGTCCTAGCCTTAGCCCTTGCCCTAACCCAACCATAACCCTGATCTTAAACCTAGCCCTAGCCTAGCCCTAGCCCTAGCCCTAAACCTAACCCTAACACTAACCCTAGCCCTAGCCCTAGCCCTAGTCCTAACCCTAACCCTAAACCTAGCCGTAACCCTAACTCTAACCCTAACCCTAGCTCTAGCCTTGCACTAGCCCTGCCCTTGCCCTAGACCGAGCCTAACCCTAACCCTAACCCTAAACCTAACCCTAAACCTAGCCCTAACCCTAACCCAAGCCCTAACCTTAACCGTAACCCTAACCCTAGCCCTAGCCCTAACCCTAAGCCTAACCCTAGCCGTAGCCCTAGCCCTAGACCTAAACCTAACCCTAGCCATAGCCCTAACCCTAGCCCTAACCCTAACCCTAAACCTAACCCTTGCCCTAGCCCTAGCCCTAGCCCTAGCCATAACCCTAACGCTAACCCTAAACCTAGCCCTAGCCCTAACCGTAACCCTAACCCTGGCCCTAACCCTAACCCTAGCCCTAAACCTAACCCTAGACCTAGCCCTAGCCCTAGCCCTAGCCCTAGCACTAACACTAACCCTAACCCTAAACCTAGCCCTAACCCTAACCCAAACCCTGGACCTAACCATAGCCCTAATCCTAACCCTAACCCTGGCCTAACCCTAGCCCTAACCCTAACCCTAACCCTGGCCCTAACCCTAACCCTAACCCTAGACTTAGCCCTCACCCTCACCCTAACCCTAACCCTAACCCTAGCCCTAAACCTAACCCTAGCCCTACCCTAACCCTAACCCTAGCCCTAGCCCTAACCATAATCCTAACCCTAGCCCTAGCCCTAGCCCTAGCCCTAACCCTAACCCTAACGCTAGCCCTAGCCCTAGCCCTAGCCCTAACACTAAACCTAACCCTAGCCCTAGCCCTAGCCCTAACCCTAGCCCTCGCCCTTGCCCTAGCCCTAACCCTAACCATAACCCTAGCGCTAACCCTAGACCTAGCCCTAGCCCTAGCCCTAACTCTTACCCTAGCCCTAACCCTAACCCTAACCCTAACCCTAAACCTAGTCATAGCCCAAGCCCCAGCCCTTACCCTAACCCTAAACATAGCCCCAACCCTAGCCCTAGCCCTAGCCCTAACCCTAACCATAACCATAACCCTAGAACCTTGCCCTAGCAGTAGCCCTAATCCTAAACCTAACCCTAGCCCTAAACCTAACCCTAACCCTAGCCCAAGCCCTAGACCTAGCCCTAACCCTATCCCTATCCATAGCCCTAGCCCTAGACCCAGCAATAATCCTAACCCTAGCCCTAGCCCTAACCCTAACCCTAACCCTAACCCTAACCCTAACCCTAACCCTACGCCTAGCCGTAGCCCAAGAACCAGCCCTAGACCAAGCCATAACCCTAACCCTAACCCTAAACCTAACCCTAACCCTAGCCCTAACCCTAACCCTAGCCCTAGCCCTAGCGCTAGCCCTAACCCTAACCCTAACCATAGCCCCTACCCAAGCCCTAGCCCTAGCCCTAGCCCTAAACCTAACCATAACCCTAGCCCTAAACCTAGCCCTAGCCCTAACCCTAACCCTAACCCTAACCCTAACCCTAGCCCTAACCCTAACCCTAACCTTAGCCCTAGACCTAGCCCTAGACCTAACCCTAACCCTAACCCTAGCCCTAGCCCTAGCCCTAGCAATATCCCTAACCCTAGCCCTAGCCTTAACCCTAACCCTAACCCTAACCCTAACCCTAGCCCTAGCCCTAGGCCTACCCCTAGACCAAGCCCTAAACCTAACCCTAATTCTAATCCTAACCCTAAACCTAGCCCTAACCCTAACCCTAGCCCTAGACCTAGCCCTAGCCCTAGCCCTAAACTTAACCCAAAACCTAGCCCTAGCCCTAACCCTAACTCTAGCCCTAACCCTAACCCTAACCCTAACCCTAGCCCTAGCCCTAGCTCTAGCCCTAACCCTAACCCTAGCCTTAGCCATAGCCCTAGCCCTAGCCCTAACCCTAACCTAGCCCTAGCCCTAGCCCTAACCCTAACCCTAGCCCTAACCCTAACACTAACCCTAACCCTAACCCTAGCCCTAGCCCTAGCCCTAGCCCTAGCCCTAGCCCTTGCCCTAGCCCGAGCTCTAGCCCTAGCCCTAACCCTAACCCTAACCCTAACCCTAACCCTAACCCTAGTCATAGCCCTAGCTCTAGCCCTAACCCTAACCCTAGCCTTAGACCTAGCCTTAGCCCTAACCCAAACCCTAGCCCTAGCCCTAACCGTAACCCTAACCCTATCCCTAACCCTAACCCTAGCCCTAGCCCTAGCCCTTGCCCTAGCCCGAGCTCTAGCCGTAGCCCTAACGCTAACCCTAACCCTAGCCCTAGCCCTAGACCTAGCCCTAGCCCTAACCCTAACCCTAACCTTAACCCTAGCTCAAACCCTAACCATAACCCTAGCCCTAACCCTAACCCTAGCCATACCCTAACCCTAACACTAGCCCTAGCCCTATCCCTAGCCCTATCCTTAACCCTAAACAATAACCCTGACGCTAAACCTAGCCCTAGCCCTAGCCCTATCCCTAGGCCTAACCCTAACCCTAACCCTAACCCTAACTCTAACCCTAGCCCTAGCCCTAGCCCTAGCCCTAGCCCTAGCCCTTGCCCTAGCCCTAGCCCAAGCCCTAGCCCTATCCCTAACCCTATCCCTACCTTAGCCCTAGCCCTAGCCCTAACCCTAACCCTAACCCTAGCCCTAACCCTAACCCTAACCCTAACACTAGCCCTAGCCCTAGCCCTAGCACTAGCCTTAACCCTAAGCCGTAACCCTGACCCTAAACCTAGCCCTAGCCCTAGCCCTAGCCCTTACCCTAAACCTAATCCTAACCCTTGCCCTAGCCTTAGCCCTAGCCCTAGCCCTAACCCTAACCCTAACCCTAGACCAAGACCTAGCCCTAGCACTAACCCTAACCCTAACCCTATCCCTAGCCCTAGCCCTAGCCCTAACCCTAACCCTAGACCTAGCCCTAGCCCTAGCCCTAACCGTAACCCGAACCCTAACCCTAACCCTAGCCCTAGCCCTCACCCTAGTCCTAGCCCTAACCCTAAACCTAACCCTAACCCTAGCCCTAACCCTAAACCTAACCCGAAAGCTAGCCCTAGCCCTAGCCCTAGCCCTAGCCCTAACCCTAACGCTAACCCTAACCCTAGCCCTAGCCCTAACCCTAAACCTAACTCTGGCCCTAACCCTAACCCTAGCCCTAAACCTAACCGTAGTCCTAGCCCTAGCCCTAGCCCTAGCCCTAGCCCTAACACTAACCCTAACCCTAAACCTAGCCCTAATCCTAACCCAAACCCTGGCCCTAACCCTTGCCCTAACCCTAACCCTAACCCTGGCCCTAACCCTAGCCCTAACCCTAACCCTAACCCTGGCCCTAAACTTAACCCTAACCCTTGACCTGGCCCTAGTCCTAACCCTAACCCTAGTCCTAGCCCTAGCCCTAGCCATAGCCCTAACCCTA
>OX463239.1:79716737-79719237 GCA_949820135.1 Sylvilagus floridanus | reverse complement strand
ACCCTACCCTAACTCTAACCCTAACCCTAACCCTACCCCAGCCCTAGCACTAGACCAAGCCCTAACCCTAACCCTATATCTAAACCTAACCCTAGCCCTAGCCCTAACCCTAAACCTAGCCCTAGCCCTAGCCCTTGCCCTAACCTAACCCTAAGCATAGCCCCAACCATAGCCCTAGCCCTAGCCCTAGACCTAAACCTAACCATAACCCTAGCCCTAGCCCTAGCGCTAGCCCTAACCCTAACCCTAACCCTAACCCTAGCCCTAACACTAACCCTAACCCTAGCCCTAGCCCTAGCCCTAGCCCTATCCCTAACCCTAACCCTAGCCCTAGCCCAAGCCCTAGCAATAAAACTAACCCTAGACCTAGCCCCAACCATAACCCTAACCAAAACCCTAACCCTAGCCCTAGCCCTAGCCCTAGCCCTAGCCCTAGGCCTATACCTAACCCTAAACCTAACCCTAGCCCTAGCCCTAGCCCTAGCCCTAACCAAAACCCTAACCCTAGCCCTAGCCCTAGCCCTAGCCCTAGCCCTAGGCCTATACCTAACCCTAAACCTAACCCTAGCCCTAGCCCTAGCCCTAGCCCTAACCCTAACCCTAACCCTAGCCCTAGCCCTAGCCCTAGCCCTAGCCCTAACCCTAACCCTAGCCCTAACCCTAACCCTAACCCTAACCCTAACCCTAACCCTAGAACTAACCCTAACACTAGCCCTACCCTAACCCTAAACCTAGCCCTAGCCATAGCCCCAGCCCTAGCCCTAGCCTTAACCCTAAACCATAAACCTGACGCTAATCCTAACCCTATCCCTAGCCCTAGCCCTAGCCCTAGCTCTAGCCCTAGCCCTAACCCTAACCCTAACCCTAAACCTAGCCCTAGCCCTAGCCCTAGCCCTAACCCTAACCCTAACCCTAGCCCTAGCCCTAGCCCTAGCCCTAGCCCTAGCCCTAGACCTAACCCTAACCCTAACCCTATACCTAGCCGTAACCCCAACCCTAACCCTAACCCTAGCCCTAACCTTGCACTAGCCCTAGCCCTAGACCGAGCCTAACCCTAACCCTAGCCCTAAACCTAACCCTAAACCTAGCCCTAACCATAACCCGAGCCCTAAACCTAACCCTAAACCTGGCCCTAGCCCTAGCCCTAGCCCTAGCTCTAGACCATGCCCTAACCCTAACCCTAACCCTAAACCTAACCCGAACCCTAGCCCTAACCCTAACCCTAGCCCTAGCCATAGCCCTAGTCCTAGCCCTAGCCCTAAACCTAACCCTAACCCTAGCCCTAGCCCTAGCCCTAGCCCTAGCCCTAACCCTAACCCTAACCCTAACCCTGGCACTAAACCTAAACCTAGCCCTAACCCTAACCCTAGCCCTAGCCCTAGCCCTAGCCCTAGCCCTAACCCTAACCCTAACCCTAACCCTGGCACTAAACCGAGACCTAACCTTAACCCTAACCCTAGCCCTAGCCCTAGACGTAGCCCTAGCCCTAACCCTAACCGTAGCCATAACACTAGCCCTAACCCTAACCCTAACCCTAGCCCTAAACTTAGACGTATCCCTAGCCCTAGCCCTAGCGCTAACCCTAACCCTAACACTAAACCTAACCCTAAACCTAGCCCTAGCATTAGCCCTAGCCGTAACCCTAACCCTAACCATAGCCCCAACATTAGCCCTAGCCCTAGCCCTAGCCCTAGCCCTAGCCCTAACCCTAGCCCTAGCACTAGCCCCAGCATAACCCTAACCGTAACCGTAGCCCTAAACCTACCCTAACTCTAACCCTAACCCTAGCCCTAGCCCTAGCCCTAGCCCTAGCCCTAGACCTAGCCCTAGACCAAGCCCCAACCCTAACCCTAACCCTAAACCTAACCCTAAACCTATCCCTAAACCTAACCCTAGCCCTAGCCCTAGCAATAACCCTAACCCTAGCCCTAGCCCTAGCCCTAACCTTAATCCTAACCCTAACCCTAACCCTAGACCTAGCCCTAGCCCTAGAACAAGCCCTAACCCTAACCCTAACACTAAACCTAACCCTAACCCTAGCCATAACCCTAACCCTAGCCCTAGCCCTAGCCCTAGCCCTTGCCCAAACCCTAACCCTAGCCCTAGCCCTAAATAGCCCTAGCCCTTACACTAGACCTAGCCCTAGCCCTAGCCCTAACCCTAACCCTAGCCCTAGCCCTAGCCCTAGCCCTAAACCTAACCCTAGCCCTAGCCCTAAACCTAACCCTAGCCCTAGCCCTAACCCTAACTCTAACCCTAAACCTAACCCTAGCCCTAGCCCTAGCCCTGGCCCTAACCCTAACCCTAACCCTAACCCTAACCCTAACCCTAAACCTAGCCCTAACCCTAACCCTAACCCTAACCCAAGAACTAACCCTAACCCTAGCCCTACCCTAACCCTAACCCTAGCCTAGCCATAGCCCTAGCCCTAGCACTAGGCGTAACCGTAACCATAACCCTGACGCTAAACCTAGCCCTAGCCCTAGCCCTAGCCCTAGCC
>OX463239.1:79694237-79696737 GCA_949820135.1 Sylvilagus floridanus | reverse complement strand
TAGCCCTAACCCTAACCATAACCCTAGCCCTAGCCCTAGCCCTAACCCTAACCCTAGCCCTAAACCTAACCCTAACTCTAACCCTAACCCTAGGCGTACCCTAACCCTAACACTAACCCTAGCCCTAGGCTTAGACAGAGCCCTAACCCTAACCCTAGCCCTAGCCCTTGCCTAGCCCTAGCCCTAGCACTAACCCTAGCCCTATCCCTAGCCCTAGCCCTAGCCCTAACCCTAACCCTAGCCCTAGACCTAAACCTAACCCTAACCCTAACCCTAACCCTAGCCCTAACCCTAGCACTAACCCTAACACTAGCCCTAACCCTAACACTAAACTTGGCCCTAGCCCTAGCCCTAGCCCTAGCCCTAGCCCTAACCCTAAACCTAGCCCTAACCCTAACCCTAGCCCTAGCCCTTACCCTAGCCATAGCCCTAACTCTGACCCTAACCCTAACCCTAGCCCTAACCCTAACCCTAGCCCTAACCCGAACCTTAACAATAACACTAGCCCTAGGCCTAGCCCTAGCCCTAACCCTAACCAAAGCCCCAGCCCTAGCCCAAACCCTAACCCTAGCCATAGCCCTAGCCCTAGCCCTAACCCTAACCCTAGCCCTAGCCCTAGCCCTAGCCCTTGCCCTAACCCTAACCCTAAACCTAACCCTATCACTAGCCCTAGCCCTAGCGCTAGACCTAACCTTAACCCTAACGCTAGCCCTAGCCCTAGCCCTAACCCTAACCCTAACCCTAACCCTGGCCCTAGCCCTAACCCTAACCCTGGCCCTAACCCTAACCCTAAACCTAGCCCTAGTCCTAGCCCTAGACCTAACCCTAACCCTAGCCCTAGCCCTAGCCCTAGCCCTATCCCTAACCCTAACCCTAAACCTAGCCCTAGCCCTAGCCCTAGCCCTAGCCCTAGACCAAGCCCTATCCCTAACCCTAACCCTAAACCTAAACCTAACCCTAGCCCTAACCCTAATCCTAGCCCTAGGCCTAGCCCTAACCCTAACCATAGCCCTAACACTAACCCTAGCCCTAGCCCTAGCCCTAGCCCTAACCCTAACCCTAACCCTAACCCTAACCCTCACCCTAACCCTAACCCTGGCCCTAGCCCTAACCCTAACCCTAGCCCTAACCGTAACCCTAAACCTAGCCCTAGCCCTAGCCCTAACCCTATCCCTAACCCTACAGTAACCATAGACCTAGCCCTAGCCCTAACCCTAACCCTAACCCTAACCCTATCTGTAGCCCTAGCCCTAGCCCTAGACCTAACCCTAACACTAACCCTAGCCCTAGCCCTATCCCTAGCCCTAGCCCTAACCCTAACCCTAATCCTAGCCCTAGCCCTAGCCCTAGCCCCAGCCCTAGACCAAGCCTTATCCCTAAATCTAACCCTAAACCTAACCCTAACCCTAGCCCTAAACCTAATCCTAGCCCTAGCACTAGCCCTAGCCCAAACCCTAAACCTAACCCTAACCCTATCCCTAACCTTAACCCTAGCCCTAGACCTAGCCCTAGACCCACCCCTAAAACTAGGCGTACCCTAACCCTAGCCCTAGCCCTAGCCCTAGCCCTAGCCCTAACCCTAACCCTAAAACTAGCCCTAACCCTACCCTAACCCTAGCGCTAACCCTAGACCTAGCCCTACCCCTAGCCCTAGACCTAACCCTAACCCTAACCCTAACCCTAAACCTAGCCCTAGCCCTAGCCCTAGCCCTAGCCCTATCCCTAACCCTAACCCTAACCCTAGCCCTAGCCTTAGCCCTAGCCCTAGCCCTAGCCCTAGACCAAGCCCTATCCCTAACACTAACCCTAAACCTAACCCTAACCCTAGCCCTAAACCTAATCCTAGCCCTAGGCCTAGCCCTAGCCCTAGCCCTAACCCTAACCCTAACCCGAACAATAGCCCTAGCCCTAGCCCTAGCCCTAACCCTAACCCTAACCCTAGCCCTAGCCCTATCCCTAGCCCTAACCCTAACCCTAACCCTAACCCTGGCCCTAAACCTAGCCCTAGCCCTAGCACTGGCTTTTGCCCTAGCCCTAGTCCTAGCACTAACCCTAACCCTAACACTAACCCTAACCCTAGCCCTAACCCTAAAACTAGACGTACCCTAACCCTAACCCTAATCCTAGCCCTAGCCCTAGCCCTAGCCCTAAAACTAGCCCTAACCATAGCCCTAGCCCTAGCCCTAGACCTAGCCCTAACCCTAACCCTAACCCTAGCCCTAACCCTAGCCCTAACCCTAATCCTAACCCTAGCGCTAACCCTAGACCTAGCCCTAGCCCTAGCCAGACCTAACCCTAACATAACCCTAACCCTAACCCTAACCCTAAACCTAGCCCTAGCACTAGCCCTAGCCCAAACCCTAAACCTAACCCTAACACTAGCCCTTACCTTAACCCTAGCCCTAGCCCTAGCCCTAGCCCTAACCATAAAACTAGGCGTACCCTATCCCTAACCCTAGCCCTAGCCCTAGCCCTAGCTTAACCCTTACCCTAACCCTAA
>OX463239.1:79689237-79691737 GCA_949820135.1 Sylvilagus floridanus | reverse complement strand
CTAGCTTTAAAACTAACCCTAACCATAGCCCTAGCCCTAGCCCTAGACCTATCCCTAAACCTAACCCTAACCCTAGCCCTATCCCTAACCCTAACCCTAACCCTAGCCCTAGCCCTAGCCCTAGCCCTAGCCCTAGACAAAGCCCTATCCCTAACCCTAACCCTAAACCTAACACTAACCCTAGCCCTAACCCCAATCCTAGCCCTAGGCCTAGCCCTAGCCCTAGCCCTTGCCTAGCCCTAGCCCTAGCACTAACCCTAGCCCTAGCCCTAGCCCAAACCCTAGCCCTAAACCTAACCCTAGTACTAGCCCTAAACCTAACCCTAACCCTAACCCTAGCCCTAGCCCTAGCCCTAGCCCTAGCCCTAACCCTAACTCTAACCCTAACCCTAACCCTAGCCCTAGTCCTTACCCTAGCCATAGCCCTAACTCTGAGCCTAACCCTAACCCTAGCCCTAACCCTAACCCTAGCCCTAACCCTAACCCTAACCCTAAACCTAGCCCTAGCCGTAGCCCTAACCCTAACCCTAGCCCTAACCCTAACCATAAAGCTAGCCCTAGCCCTACCCTAACCCTAACCCTAACCCTAGCACTAACCCTAGCCCTAGCCCTAGGCCTAGCCCTAACCTAACGCTAACCCTAACCCTAGCCCTAGCCCTAGCCCTATCCCTAGCCCTAGACCTAACCCTAACATTACTCTAGCCCTAGCCCTAGCCCTAGCCCTATCCCTAACCCTAACCTTAACCCTAGCCCTAGCCCTAGCCCTAGCCCTAGCCCTATACCAAGCCCTATCCCTAACCCTAACCTTAAACCTAACCCTAACACTAGCCCTAACCCTAATCCTAGCCCTAGGCCTAGCCCTCACCCTAGCCCTAAACCTAACCCTAACCCTAACCCTAACAATAGCCCTAGCCCTAGCCCTAGCTCTAACCCTAACCCTAACCCTAGCCCTAGCCCTAACCCTAACCCTAACCCTAACCCTGGCCCTAAACCTAGCCCTAGCCCTAGCCCTGGCTTTTGCCCTAGCCCTAGCCCTAGCCCTAACCCTAACCCTAACCCTAATCCTAGCCCTAGCCCTAGCCCTAGCCCTAAAACTCACCCTAACCATAGCCCTAGCCCTAGCCCTAGACCTACCCTAACCCTAACCCTAAACCTAGCCCTAACCCTAGCCCTAACTCTAACCCTAACCCTAGCGCTAACCCTAGCCCTAGCCCTAGACCTAGCCCTAACCCTAACCCTAACCCTAGCCCTAATCCTAACCCTAACCCTAGCGCTAACCCTAGACCTAGCCCTAGCCCTAGCCCTAGACCTAACCCTAACCCTAACCCTAACCCTAAACCTAGCCCTAGCACTAGCCCTAGCCCAAACCCTAAACCTAACCCTAACCCTAGCCCTACCCTTAACCCTAGACCTAGCCCTAGCCCTAGCCCTAACCCTAAAACTAGGCATACCCTAACCCTAACCCTAGCCCTAGCCCTAGCCCTAGCCCTAACCCTAACCCTAACCCTAACCCTAGCCCTAGCCCTAGCCCTAGCCCTAGCCCTAGACCAAGCCCTATCCCTAACCCTAACCCTAAACCTAACCCTAACCCTAGCCCTAACCCTAATCCTAGCCCTAGGCCTAGCCCTAGCCCTAGCCCTAGCCCTAACTCTAACCCTAACCCTAACCCTAACCCTAGCCCTAGCCCTAGCCCTAGCCCTAACCCTAACCCTAACCCTAACACTGGGCCTAGCCCTAACCCTAATCCTAGCCCTAAACCTAACCCTAAACCTAGCCCCAGCTCTAGCCCTAACCCTAACCCTAACCCTAACACTGACCCTAGCCCTAGCCCTAGCCCTAGCCCTAACCCTAACCCTAACCCTAGCCCTAGCCCTAGTCCTAGCCCTAACCCTAACCCTAACCCTAACCCTGGCCCTAGCCCTAACCCTAATCCTAGCCCTAACCCTAACCCTAAGCCTAGCCCTAGCTCTAGCCCTAACACTAACACTAACCCTAGCCCTAGCCCTAGACCTAGACCTAAACCTAACCCTAACGCTAGCCCTAGCCCTAGCTCTGTCCCTAACCCTAGCCCAAACCCTAGCCCTAGCCCTAGCCCTAGCCCTAGCCCTAGACCAAGCCCTATCCCTAACCCTAACCCTAAACCTAACCCTAACCCTCGCCCTAACCCTAATCCTAGCCCTAGGCCTAGCCCTAGACCTAGCCCTAACCTTAAACCTAACCCTAACAATAGCCCTAGCCCTAGCCCTAGCCCTAACCCTAACCCTAACCCTAGCCCTACCCTTAGCCCTTGCCCTAACCCTAACCCTAACCCTAACCCTGGCCCTAAACCTAGCCCTCGTCTTAGCCTGGCTTTTTCCCTAGCCCTAGTCCTAGCACTAACCCTAACCCTAACACTAACCCTAACCCTAGCCCTAACCCTAAAACTAGGCGTACCCTAACCCTAACCCTAACCCTAGCCCTAGCCCTAGCTTTAAAACTAACCCTAACCATAGCCCTAGCC
>OX463239.1:79681737-79686737 GCA_949820135.1 Sylvilagus floridanus | reverse complement strand
TAGCCCTTGGCCTAGCCCTAGCCCTAGCGCTAACCCTAACCCTAACCCGAACAATAGCCCTAGCCCTAGCCCTAGCTCTAACCCTAACCCTAACCCTAGCCCTAGCCCTAGCCCTAGCCCTAACCCTAACCCTAACCCTAGCCCTACCCCTAGCCCTAGCCCTAGCCCTAGGCCAAGCCCTATCCCTAACCCTAACCCTAAACCTAACCCTAACCCTAGCCCTAAACCTAATCCTAGCCCTAGGCCTAGCCCTAGCCCTAGCCCTAACCCTAACCCTAACCCTAACAATAGCCCTAGCCCTAGCCCTAGCCCTAGCCATAACCCTAACCCTAGCCCTAGCCCTAGCCCTAGCCCTACCCTAACCCTAACCCTAACCCTAACCCTGGCCCTAAACCTCGCCCTAGCCCTAGCCCTGGCTTTTGCCCTAGCCCTAGTCCTAGCACTAACCCTAACCCTAACACTAACCCTAACCCTAGCCCTAACCCTAAAACTAGGCGTACCCTAACCCTAACCCTAACCCTAGCCCTAGCCCTAGCCCTAGCCCTAGCCCTAAAACTAACCCTAACCATAGCCCTAGCCCTAGCCCTAGACCTAGCCCTAACCCTAACCCTAGCGCTAACCCTAGACCTAGCCCTAGCCCTAGCCCTAGACCTAACCCTAACACTAACCCTAACCCTAAACCTAGCCCTACCACTACCCCTAGCCCAAACCCTAAACCTAACCCTAACCCTAGCCCTAACCTTAACCCTAGTCCTAGCCCTAGCCCTAGCCCTAACCCTAAAACTAGGCGTACCCTAACCCTAACCCTAGGCCTAGCCCTAGCCCTAACCCTAACCCTAACCCTAACCCTAACCCTAGCCCTAGCCCTAACCCTAGCCCTAGACCTAACCCTAACCCTAACCCTAGCCCTAGCCCTAGCCCTAACCCTAACCCTAAACCTAACCCTGGCCCTAGCCCTAACCCTAACCCTAGCCCTAACCCTAAACCTAAACCTAGCCCTAGCCCTAGCACTAACCCTAACCCTAACTCTAACACTAACCCTAGCCCTAGCCCTAGCCCTAGCCTTAACCCTAACCCTAACCCTAATCCTAGCCCTAGCCATAGTCCTAGCCCTAGCCCTAGACCTAACCTTAACCCTAACCCTAACCCTAGCCCTAGCCCTAGCCCTAGCCCTAGCCCTAGCACTAACCCTAACCCTAACCCTAGCCCTAGCCCTAGACAAAGCCCTATCCCTAACCCTAACACTAAACCTAACCCTAACCCTAGCCCTAACCCTAATCCTAGCCCTAGGCCTAGCCCTAAGCCTAACCCTAGCCCTAACCCTAACCCTAGCCCTAGCCCTAGCCCTAGCCCTAGCCCTAACCCTAACCCTAATCCTAACCCTAACCCTGGCCCTAGCCCTAACCCTAACCCTAGCCCTAACCCTAACCCTAAACCTAGCCCTAGCCCTAGCCCTAACCCTATCCCTATCCCTAACCTTAACACTAACCCTAGACCTAGCCCTAGCCCTAGCCCTAACCCTAAGCCTAACCCTAACCCTAACCCTAGCCCTAGCCCTAGCCCTAGACCTAACCCTAACCCTAACCCTAGCCCTAGCCCTAGTTCTAGCCCTAGCCCTAGCCCTATCCCTAACCCTAACCCGAACCCTAGCCCTAGCTTTAGCCCTAGCCCTAGCCCTAGCCCTAGACCAAGCACTATCCCTAACCCTAACCCTAAACCTAACCCTAACCCTAGCCCTAAACCTAATCCTAGCCCTAGGCTTAGCCCTAGCCCTAGCCCTAACCCTAACCCTAACCCGAACAATAGCCCTAGCCCTAGCCCTAGCCCTAACCCTAACCCTAACCCTAGCCCTAGCCCTAGCCCTAGCCCTAACCCTAACCCTAACCCTAACCCTAGCCCTAGCCCTAGCCCTAGCCCTAGCCCTAGGCCAAGCCCTATCCCTAACCCTAACCCTAAACGTAACCCTAACCCTAGCCCTAAACCTAATCCTAGCACTAGGCCTAGCCCTAGCCCTAGCCCTAACCCTAACCCTAACCCTAACAATAGCCCTAGCCCTAGCCCTAGCCCTAGCCATAACCCTAACCCTAGCCCTAGCCCTAGCCCTAGCCCTAACCATAACCCTAACCCTAACCCTAACCCTAAACCTAACCCTAACCCTAGCCCTTGCCCTAACCCTAACCCTAACCCTAGCCGTAGCCCTAGCCCTAACCCTAACCCTAAACCTAGCCCTAGCACTAGCCCTAACCCTAACCCTAGCCCTAAACCTTACCCTAACCCTAACCCTGAACCTAGGCGTACCCTAAACCTAACCCTAACCCTAGCCCTAGCCCTAGACCGAGCCCTAACCCTAACCCTAACCCTAACCCTAACACTAACCCTAGCCCTAACCTTAACCCTAACCATAACCCTAACCCTAGCCCTAGCCCTAGCCCTAGCCCTAACCCTAACCCTAGCCCTAGCCCTAAACCTAACCCTAACCCTAAACCTAACCCTAACCCTAGCCCTAACCCTAGCACTATCCCTAACACTAGCCCTAACCCTAACCCTAAACTTGGCCCTAGCCCTAGCCCTAGCCCTAGCCCTAACCCTAATCCTAACCCTAACCCTAACCCTAGCCCTAGCCCTAACCCTAGCCATAGCCTTAACTCTGAACCTAACCCTAACCCTAGCCCTAACCCTAACGCTAGACCTAACCCTAACCCTAAACCTAGCCCTAGCCCTAGCCCTAACCCTAACCCTAACCCTAACACTAGCCCTAGGCCTAGCCCTAGCCCTAACCCTAACCCTAGCCCCAACCCTAGCCCAAACCCTAACCCTAGACCTAGCCCTAGCCCTAGCCCTAGCCCTAACCCTAACCCTAACCCTATCACTAGCCCTAGCCCTAGCCCTAGCCCTAACCCTAACCCTAACCCTAGCCCTAGCCCTAGCCCTAGCCCAAACACTAAACCTAACACTAACCCTAGCCCTAACCTTAACCCCAGGCCTAGCCCTAGCCCTAGACCTAGCCCTAGACCTAACCATAACCCTAACCCTAGCCCTAGCCCTAGCCCTAGCCCTAGCCCTAACCCTACCCTAACCCTAACCCTAACCCTAGCCCTAGCCCTAGACCTAGCCCTAGACCAAGCCCTATCCCTAAACCTAACCCTAAACCTAACCCTAACCCTAGCCCTAACCCTAATCCTAGTCCTAGGCCTAGACCTAGCCCTAGCCCTAATCCTAACCCTAACCCTAACAATAGCCCTAGCCCTAGCCCTAGCCCTAAAACTAACCCTAACCATAGCCCGAGCCCTAGCCCTAGCCCTAGCCCTAACCCTAACCCTAACCCTAGCCCTAACACTAGCCCTAACCCTAACCCTAACCCTAGCCCTAAACCTAGACCTAGCCCTAGCACTAGCCCTAGCCCTAGCCCTAACCCTAACCCTAACACTAACCCTAACCCTAGCCCTAACCCTAACCCTAGGTGTACCCTAACCCTAACCCTAACCCTAGCCCTAGCACTAGCCCAAAAACTAATCCTAACCCTAGCCCTAGCCCTAGCCCTTGCCCTAACCCTAACCCTATCCCTAACACTAGCCCTAACCCTAACCCTAACCCTAGCCCTAAACCTAGACCTAGCCCTAGCCCTAGCCCTAGCCCTAACCCTAACCCTAACCCTAAACCTAAACCTAAACCTAGCCCTATCCCTAGCCCTAGCCGTAACCCTAACCCTAACCATAGCCCCAAACCTAGCCCTAGCCCTAGCCCTAACCGTAACCCTAACCCTAACACTAGCCATAGCCGTAGCCTCAGCAATAACCCTAACCCTAGCCCTAGCCCTAACCCTAACCCTAACCCTAACTCTAACCCTAACCCTAGCCCTAGACCTAGCCCTAGCCCTAGACCAAGCCCTATCCCTGACCCTAACCCTAAACCTAACCCTAACCCTAGCCCTAAACCTAACCCTAGCCCTAGCCCTAGCCCTAGCCCTAACCCTAAACCTAAACATAGCCCCAATCCTAGCCCTAGCCCTAGCCCTAGCACTAACTCTAACAATAACCCTAGCCCTAGCCCTAGCCCTAGCCCTAACCCTAACCCTAACACTAACCCTAACCCTAGTCATAACCCTAACACTAACCCTAACCCTAGCCCTAGCCATAGCCCTAGCCCTAGACCTAACCCTAACCCTAACCCTAGCCCTAGCCCTAGCCCTTGCAATAACCCTAATCCTAGCCCTAGCCCTAACCATAACCCTAACCCTAACCCTAACCCTAGCCCTAGCCCTAACCCTAGCCCTAGACCAAGCCCTAACCCTAAACCTAACCCTAAACATAACCCTAACCCTAGCCCTAACCCTAACCATAGCCTAGCCCTAGCCCTAGCCCTAGCCCTAGCCCTAGCCCTAACGCTAACCCTAACTCTAGCCCTAGGCCTAACCCTAGCCCTAGCCCTAGCCCTAACCCTAGCCCTAACCCTAACCCTAACCCTAGCCATAGCCCTAGCCATAGCCCTAGCCCTAGACCTTACACTACCCCTACCCTAGCCCTAGCCCTAGCCCTTGCAATAACACTAAACCTATCCCTAGCCCTAACCAGAACCCTAACCCTAACCCTAACCCTAACCCTAACCCTAACCCTAGCCCTAGCCCTTGCCCTAGCCCTAACCAAGCCCTAACCCTAACCCTAACCCCAAACATAACCCTAACCCTAGACCTAACCCTAAACCTAGCCCTAGCCCTAGCCCTAGCCCTAGCCCTAATCCTAACCCTAACCCTAGCCCTAGCCCTAAACCTAGCCCTAAACCTAGCCCTAGCCCTAGCCCTAGCCCTAACCCTAACCCTAACCCTAACGCTATCCCTAAACCTAACCCTAAACCTAGACTTAACCCTAACCCTAGCCCTAACCCTAACCCTAAACCTGGCCCTAGCCCTAGCCCTAGCCCTAGCTCTAGACCATGCCCTAACCCTAACCCTAACCCTAAACCTAACCCGAACCCTAGCCCTAACCCTAACCCTAGCCCTAGCC
>OX463239.1:79669237-79674237 GCA_949820135.1 Sylvilagus floridanus | reverse complement strand
TAACCCTAACCATAGCCCTAGTCCTAGCCCTAGCCCTAGCCCTAGCCCTAACCCTAACCCTAACCATAGCCCTAGCCCTAGCCCTTGCCCTAGCCCTAGCCCTAGCCCTTGCCCTAGCCCTAGCCCTAGCCCTAGCCCTAACCATAACCCCAAACCTAGCCCTAACCCTAATCCTAACCCTAGCCCTAGCTCTAGCCCCAGAAATAACCCTAACCTTAACCCTAGCCCTAAGCTACCCTAACTCTAACCCAGCCCTAACCCTACCCCAGCCCTAGCCCTAGACCAAGCCCTAACCCTAACCCTAACTCTAAACCTAACACTAACCCTAGCCCTAAACCTAATCCTAGCCCTAGCTCTAGCCCTAGCCCTAAACCTAACCCTAACCATAGCCCCAACCATAGCCCTAGCCCTAGCCCTAGACCTAACCCTAACCCTAACCCTAGCCCTAGCCCTAGCCCTAGCCCTAACCCTAACCCTAACCCTAACACTAGCCCTAACCCTAACCCTAACCCTAGGCCTAGCCCTAGCCCTAGCCCTAGCCCTAGCCCTAACCCTAACCCTAACCCTAACCCTAGCCCTAACCCTAACCCTAACCCTAGGCCTAGCCCTAGCCCTAGCCCTAGCCCTAGCCCTAGCCCTTGACCTATCCCTAACCCTAACCCTAGCCCTAGCCCTTGCCCTAGCAATAACCCTAACCCTAGCCCTAGCCCTAACCATAACCCTAACCTTAACCCTAACCCTAGCCCTATCCCTAGCCCTAGCTCTAGCCCTAGACCAAGCCCTAACCCTAACCCTAACACTAAACCTAACCCTAACCCTAGCCCTAACCCTAACCCTAGCCCTAGCACTAGCCCTAGACCTAGGCCTAGACCTAAACCTAAACCTAACCCTAGCCCTAGCCCTAGCCCGAGCCCTAACCCTAACCCTAACCCTAACCCTAACCCTAGCCCTAGCCCTAGCCCTAGCCCTAACCCTAACCCTAACCTTGGACCTAGCCCTAGCCCTAGCCCTAACCCTAACCCTAACCCTAGCCCTAGCCCTAACCCTAACACTAACCCTAACCCTAGCCCTAGCCCTAGCCCTAGCCCTTGCCCTTGCCCGAGCCATAACCCTAGCCCTAACCCTAACCCTAACCCTAGCCCTAGAACTAGTCCTAGCCCCAAACCTAACCCTAACCCTAACCGTAACCCTAGCCCTAACCCTAACCCTAACCCTAGACCTAACCCTAACCCTAACCCTAGCCCTACCCTAACCCTAACCCTAGCCCTAGCCATAGCCCCAGCCCTAGCCCTAGCATTAACCCTAAACCATAACCCTGACGCTAAACCAAACCCTAGCCCTAGCCCTAGCCCTAACCCTAAACCTAACCCTAGCCCTAGACCTAGCCCTAGCCCTAGCCCTAGCCCTAACCCTAACCCTAACCCTAACCCTAGCCCTAGCCCTAGCCCTAGCACTAACCCTAACACTAACCCTAGCCCTAGACCTAGCACTAGACCTAGCCCTAGCCCTAGCCCTAACCCTAACCCTAACCCTAAACCTAGCCCTAACCCTAACCCTAACCCTAACCCTAGCCCTAACCTTGCACTAGCCCTAGCCCTAGACAGAGCCTAACCCTAACCCTAAACCAAACCTAACCCTAACCCTAGCCCTAACCATAACCCTAACCCTAACCCTAGCCCTAACCCTAACCCTAACCCTAGGCCTAGCCCTAGCCCTTGCCCTAGCCCTAGCCCTAGCCCTTGACCTATCCCTAACCCTAACCCTAGCCCTAGCCCTTGCCCTAGCAATAACCCTAACCCTAGCCCTAGCCCTAACCATAACCCTAACCTTAACCCTAACCCTAGCCCTATCCCTAGCCCTAGCTCTAGCCCTAGACCAAGCCCTAACCCTAACCCTAACACTAAACCTAACCCTAACCCTAGCCCCAGCCCTAGCCCAAACCCTAACCCTAGCCCTAGCCCTAGCCCTAGCCTTAACCCTAAACCATAACCCTGACCCTAAACCTAGCCCTAGCCCTATCTCTTAGTCTAAACCTAACCCTAACCCTAGACCTAGCCCTAGCCCTAGCCCTAGACCTAACCCTAGCCCTAGCCCTAGCCCTAGCCCTAACCCTAACACTAACACTAACGCTAGCCCTAGCCCTAGCCCTAGCCCTAGCCCTAACCCTAACCCTTACCCTAAACCTAGCCCTAACCCTAACTCTAACCCTAACCCTAGACCTAGCCTTGCACTAGCCGTAGCCCTAGACCGAGCCTAAGCCTAAACCTAACCCTAACCCTAGCCCTAACCCTAGCCCTAACCCTAATCCTAGCCCTAACCCTAACCCTAACCCTAGCCCTAGACCTAACCCTAACCCTAACCCTAGCCCTAGCCCTAGCCCTAAACCTAACCCTAACCATAGCCCTAGTCCTAGCCCTAGCCCTAACCGTAACCCTAACCCTATCCCTAACCCTTGCCCTAGCCCTCACCATAGCCCCAGCCCTAACCCTAAACCTAACCCTAACCCTAGCCCTAACCCTAACCCTATCCCGAACCCTAGCCCTAGCCCTAGCCCTAGCCCTAGACCTAACCCTAGCCCTAGCCCTAGCCCTAGCCCTAACCCTAACACTAACACTAACGCTAGCCCTCGCCCTAGCCATAGCCCTAGCCCTAGCCCTAACCCTAACCCTTACCCTAAACCTAGCCCTAACCCTAACTCTAACCCTAACCCTAGACCTAGCCTTGCACTAGCCGTAGCCCTAGACCGAGCCTAAGCCTAAACCTAACCCTAACCCTAGCCCTAACCCTAACCCTAACCCTAACCCTAACCCTAGCCCTAGACCTAACCCTAACCCTAACCCTATCCCTAGCCCTAGCCCTAACCCTAACCCTAACCATAGCCCTAGTCCTAGCCCTAGCCCTAACCGTAACCCTAACCCTAACCCTAACCATAGCCCTAGCCCTAGCCCTTGCCCTAGCCCTAGCCCTAGCCCTAACCCTAACCATAGCCCTAGTCCTAGCCCTATCCCTAGCCCTAGCCCTAACCCTAACCCTAACCATAGCCCTAGTCCTAGCCCTAGCCCTAGCCCTAGCCCTAACCCTAACCCTAACCATAGCCCTAGCCCTAGCCCTTGCCCTAGCCCTAGCCCTAGCCCTTGCCCTAGCCCTAGCCCTAGCCCTAGCCCTAACCATAACCCCAAACCTAGCCCTAACCCTAATCCTAACCCTAGCCCTAGCTCTAGCCCCAGAAATAACCCTAACCTTAACCCTAGCCCTAAGCTACCCTAACTCTAACCCAGCCCTAACCCTACCCCAGCCCTAGCCCTAGACCAAGCCCTAACCCTAACCCTAACTCTAAACCTAACACTAACCCTAGCCCTAAACCTAATCCTAGCCCTAGCTCTAGCCCTAGCCCTAAACCTAACCCTAACCATAGCCCCAACCATAGCCCTAGCCCTAGCCCTAGACCTAACCCTAACCCTAACCCTAGCCCTAGCCCTAGCCCTAGCCCTAACCCTAACCCTAACCCTAACACTAGCCCTAACCCTAACCCTAACCCTAGGCCTAGCCCTAGCCCTAGCCCTAGCCCTAGCCCTAACCCTAACCCTAACCCTAACCCTAGCCCTAACCCTAACCCTAACCCTAGGCCTAGCCCTAGCCCTAGCCCTAGCCCTAGCCCTAGCCCTTGACCTATCCCTAACCCTAACCCTAGCCCTAGCCCTTGCCCTAGCAATAACCCTAACCCTAGCCATAGCCCTAACCATAACCCTAACCTTAACCCTAACCCTAGCCCTATCCCTAGCCCTAGCTCTAGCCCTAGACCAAGCCCTAACCCTAACCCTAACACTAAACCTAACCCTAACCCTAGCCCTAACCCTAACCCTAGCCCTAGCACTAGCCCTAGACCTAGGCCTAGACCTAAACCTAAACCTAACCCTAGCCCTAGCCCTAGCCCTAGCCCTAACCCTAACCCTAACCCTAACCCTAACCCTAGCCCTAGCCCTAGCCCTAGCCCTAACCCTAACCCTAACCTTGGACCTAGCCCTAGCCCTAGCCCTAACCCTAACCCTAACCCTAGCCCTAGCCCTAACCCTAACACTAACCCTAACCCTAGCCCTAGCCCTAGCCCTAGCCCTAGCCCTTGCCCTTGCCCGAGCCATAACCCTAGCCCTAACCCTAACCCTAACCCTAGCCCTAGAACTAGTCCTAGCCCCAAACCTAACCCTAACCCTAACAGTAACCCTAGCCCTAACCCTAACCCTAACCCTAGACCTAACCCTAACCCTAACCCTAGCCCTACCCTAACCCTAACCCTAGCCCTAGCCATAGCCCCAGCCCTAGCCCTAGCATTAACCCTAAACCATAACCCTGACGCTAAACCAAACCCTAGCCCTAGCCCTAGCCCTAACCCTAAACCTAACCCTAGCCCTAGACCTAGCCCTAGCCCTAGCCCTAGCCCTAACCCTAACCCTAACCCTAACCCTAGCCCTAGCCCTAGCCCTAGCACTAACCCTAACACTAACCCTAGCCCTAGACCTAGCCCTAGACCTAGCCCTAGCCCTAGCCCTAACCCTAACCCTAACCCTAAACCTAGCCCTAACCCTAACCCTAACCCTAACCCTAGCCCTAACCTTGCACTAGCCCTAGCCCTAGACAGAGCCTAACCCTAACCCTAAACCAAACCTAACCCTAACCCTAGCCCTAACCATAACCCTAACCCTAACCCTAGCCCTAACCCTAACCCTAACCCTAGGCCTAGCCCTAGCCCTTGCCCTAGCCCTAGCCCTAGCCCTTGACCTATCCCTAACCCTAACCCTAGCCCTAGCCCTTGCCCTAGCAATAACCCTAACCCTAGCCCTAGCCCTAACCATAACCCTAACCTTAACCCTAACCCTAGCCCTATCCCTAGCCCTAGCTCTAGCCCTAGACCAAGCCCTAACCCTAACCCTAACACTAAACCTAACCCTAACCCTAGCCCCAGCCCTAGCCCAAACCCTAACCCTAGCCCTAGCCCTAGCCCT
>OX463239.1:79634237-79644237 GCA_949820135.1 Sylvilagus floridanus | reverse complement strand
CCCTAGCTCTAGCCCTAACACTAACCCTAACCCTAACACTGACCCTAGCCCTAGACCTAGACCTAGACCTAGCCCTAACCCTAACCCTAAACCTAGCCCTAGCCCTAGCCCTAGCCCTAACCCTAACCCTAACCCTAACCATAACCCTGGACCTAGCCCTAACCCTAGACCTAACCCTAACCTTAACCCTAACACTAACCCTAGCCCTAGCCCTAGCCCTAGCCCTAACCCTAACCCTAACCCTAGCCCTAATCCTAACCCTAACCCTAGCGCTAACCCTAGACCTAGCCCTAGCCCTAGCCCTAGACCTAACCCTAACCCTAACCCTAACCCTAACCCTAAACCTAGCCCTAGCACTAGCCCTAGCCCAAACCCTAAACCTAACCCTAACCCTAGCCCTACCCTTAACCCTAGACCTAGCCCTAGCCCTAGCCCTAACCCTAAAACTAGGCATACCCTAACCCTAACCCTAGCCCTAGCCCTAGCCCTAGCCCTAACCCTAACCCTAACCCTAACCCTAGCCCTAGCCCTAGCCCTAGCGATAGCCCTAGACCAAGCCCTATCCCTAACCCTAACCCTAAACCTAACCCTAACCCTAGCCCTAACCCTAATCCTAGCCCTAGGCCTAGCCCTAGCCCTAGCCCTAGCCCTAACCCTAACCCTAACCCTAACCCTAACCCTAGCCCTAGCCCTAGCCCTAGCCCTAACCCTAACCCTAACCCTAACACTGGGCCTAGCCCTAACCCTAATCCTAGCCCTAAACCTAACCCTAAACCTAGCCCCAGCTCTAGCCCTAACCCTAACCCTAACCCTAACACTGACCCTAGCCCTAGCCCTAGCCCTAGCCCTAACCCTAACCCTAACCCTAGCCCTAGCCCTAGTCCTAGCCCTAACCCTAACCCTAACCCTAACCCTGGCCCTAGCCCTAACCCTAATCCTAGCCCTAACCCTAACCCTAAGCCTAGCCCTAGCTCTAGCCCTAACACTAACACTAACCCTAGCCCTAGCCCTAGACCTAGACCTAAACCTAACCCTAACGCTAGCCCTAGCCCTAGCTCTGTCCCTAACCCTAACCCTAACCCTAGCCCTAGCCCTAGCCCTAGCCCTAGCCCTAGACCAAGCCCTATCCCTAACCCTAACCCTAAACCTAACCCTAACCCTCGCCCTAACCCTAATCCTAGCCCTAGGCCTAGCCCTAGACCTAGCCCTAACCTTAAACCTAACCCTAACAATAGCCCTAGCCCTAGCCCTAGCCCTAACCCTAACCCTAACCCTAGCCCTACCCTTAGCCCTTGCCCTAACCCTAACCCTAACCCTAACCCTGGCCCTAAACCTAGCCCTCGTCTTAGCCCTGGATTTTTCCCTAGCCCTAGTCCTAGCACTAACCCTAACCCTAACACTAACCCTAACCCTAGCCCTAACCCTAAAACTAGGCGTACCCTAACCCTAACCCTAACCCTAGCCCTAGCCCTAGCTTTAAAACTAACCCTAACCATAGCCCTAGCCCTAGCCCTAGACCTATCCCTAAACCTAACCCTAACCCTAGCCCTATCCCTAACCCTAACCCTAACCCTAGCCCTAGCCCTAGCCCTAGCCCTAGCCCTAGACAAAGCCCTATCCCTAACCCTAACCCTAAACCTAACACTAACCCTAGCCCTAACCCTAATCCTAGCCCTAGGCCTAGCCCTAGCCCTAGCCCTTGCCTAGCCCTAGCCCTAGCACTAACCCTAGCCCTAGCCCTAGCCCAAACCCTAGCCCTAACCCTAACCCTAGTCCTAGCCCTAAACCTAACCCTAACCCTAACCCTAGCCCTAGCCCTAGCCCTAGCCCTAGCCCTAACCCTAACTCTAACCCTAACCCTAACCCTAGCCCTAGTCCTTACCCTAGCCATAGCCCTAACTCTGAGCCTAACCCTAACCCTAGCCCTAACCCTAACCCTAGCCCTAACCCTAACCCTAACCCTAAACCTAGCCCTAGCCGTAGCCCTAACCCTAACCCTAGCCCTAACCCTAACCATAAAGCTAGCCCTAGCCCTAGCCCTAACCCTAACCCTAACCCTAGCACTAACCCTAGCCCTAGCCCTAGGCCTAGCCCTAACCTAACGCTAACCCTAACCCTAGCCCTAGCCCTAGCCCTATCCCTAGCCCTAGACCTAACCCTAACATTACTCTAGCCCTAGCCCTAGCCCTATCCCTATCCCTAACCCTAACCTTAACCCTAGCCCTAGCCCTAGCCCTAGCCCTAGCCCTAGCCCTATACCAAGCCCTATCCCTAACCCTAACCTTAAACCTAACCCTAACCCTAGCCCTAACCCTAATCCTAGCCCTAGGCCTAGCCCTCGCCCTAGCCCTAACCCTAACCCTAACCCTAACCCTAACAATAGCCCTAGCCCTAGCCCTAGCTCTAACCCTAACCCTAACCCTAGCCCTAGCCCTAACCCTAACCCTAACCCTAACCCTGGCCCTAAACCTAGCCCTAGCCCTAGCCCTGGCTTTTGCCCTAGCCCTAGCCCTAGCCCTAACCCTAACCCTAACCCTAATCCTAGCCCTAGCCCTAGCCCTAGCCCTAAAACTCACCCTAACCATAGCCCTAGCCCTAGCCCTAGACCTACCCTAACCCTAACCCTAAACCTAGCCCTAACCCTAGCCCTAACTCTAACCCTAACCCTAGCGCTAACCCTAGCCCTAGCCCTAGACCTAGCCCTAACCCTAACCCTAACCCTAGCCCTAATCCTAACCCTAACCCTAGCGCTAACCCTAGACCTAGCCCTAGCCCTAGCCCTAGACCTAACCCTAACCCTAACCCTAACCCTAAACCTAGCCCTAGCACTAGCCCTAGCCCAAACCCTAAACCTAACCCTAACCCTAGCCCTACCCTTAACCCTAGACCTAGCCCTAGCCCTAGCCCTAACCCTAAAACTAGGCATACCCTAACCCTAACCCTAGCCCTAGCCCTAGCCCTAGCCCTAACCCTAACCCTAACCCTAACCCTAGCCCTAGCCCTAGCCCTAGCCCTAGCCCTAGACCAAGCCCTATCCCTAACCCTAACCCTAAACCTAACCCTAACCCTAGCCCTAACCCTAATCCTAGCCCTAGGCCTAGCCCTAGCCCTAGCCCTAGCCCTAACCCTAACCCTAACCCTAACCCTAGCCCTAGCCCTAGCCCTAGCCCTAACCCTAACCCTAACCCTAACACTGGGCCTAGCCCTAACCCTAATCCTAGCCCTAAACCTAACCCTAAACCTAGCCCCAGCTCTAGCCCTAACCCTAACCCTAACCCTAACACTGACCATAGCCCTAGCCCTAGCCCTAGCCCTAACCCTAACCCTAACCCTAGCCCTAGCCCTAGTCCTAGCCCTAACCCTAACCCTAACCCTAACCCTGGCCCTAGCCCTAACCCTAATCCTAGCCCTAACCCTAACCCTAAGCCTAGCCCTAGCTCTAGCCCTAACACTAACACTAACCCTAGCCCTAGCCCTAGACCTAGACCTAAACCTAACCCTAACGCTAGCCCTAGCCCTAGCTCTGTCCCTAACCCTAACCCTAACCCTAGCCCTAGCCCTAGCCCTAGCCCTAGCCCTAGCCCTAGACCAAGCCCTATCCCTAACCCTAACCCTAAACCTAACCCTAACCCTCGCCCTAACCCTAATCCTAGCCCTAGGCCTAGCCCTAGACCTAGCCCTAACCTTAAACCTAACCCTAACAATAGCCCTTGCCCTAGCCCTAGCCCTAACCCTAACCCTAACCCTAGCCCTACCCTTAGCCCTTGCCCTAACCCTAACCCTAACCCTAACCCTGGCCCTAAACCTAGCCCTCGTCTTAGCCCTGGCTTTTTCCCTAGCCCTAGTCCTAGCACTAACCCTAACCCTAACCCTAACACTAACCCTAACCCTAGCCCTAACCCTAAAACTAGGCGTACCCTAACCCTAACCCTAACCCTAGCCCTAGCCCTAGCTTTAAAACTAACCCTAACCATAGCCCTAGCCCTAGCCCTAGACCTATCCCTAAACCTAACCCTAACCCTAGCCCTATCCCTAACCCTAACCCTAACCCTAGCCCTAGCCCTAGCCCTAGCCCTAGCCCTAGACCAAGCCCTATCCCTAACCCTAACCCTAAACCTAACACTAACCCTAGCCCTAACCCTAATCCTAGCCCTAGGCCTAGCCCTAGCCCTAGCCCTTGCCTAGCCCTAGCCCTAGCACTAACCCTAGCCCTAGCCCTAGCCCAAACCCTAGCCCTAACCCTAACCCTAACCCTAGTCCTAGCCCTAAACCTAACCCTAACCCTAACCCTAGCCCTAGCCCTAGCCCTAGCCCTAGCCCTAACCCTAACTCTAACCCTAACCCTAACCCTAGCCCTAGTCCTTACCCTAGCCATAGCCCTAACTCTGAGCCTAACCCTAACCCTAGCCCTAACCCTAACCCTAGCCCTAACCCTAACCCTAACCCTAAACCTAGCCCTAGCCGTAGCCCTAACCCTAACCCTAGCCCTAACCCTAACCATAAAGCTAGCCCTAGCCCTAGCCCTAACCCTAACCCTAACCCTAGCACTAACCCTAGCCCTAGCCCTAGGCCTAGCCCTAACCTAACGCTAACCCTAACCCTAGCCCTAGCCCTAGCCCTATCCCTAGCCCTAGACCTAACCCTAACATTACTCTAGCCCTAGCCCTATCCCTAACCCTAACCTTAACCCTAGCCCTAGCCCTAGCCCTAGGCCTAGCCCTATACCAAGCCCTATCCCTAACCCTAACCTTAAACCTAACCCTAACCCTAGCCCTAACCCTAATCCTAGCCCTAGGCCTAGCCCTCGCCCTAGCCCTAACCCTAACCCTAACCCTAACCCTAACAATAGCCCTAGCCCTAGCCCTAGCCCTAACCCTAACCCTAACCCTAGCCCTAGCCCTAACCCTAAACCTAACCCTAACCCTGGCCCTAAACCTAGCCCTAGCCCTAGCCCTGGCTTTTGCCCTAGCCCTAGCCCTAGCCCTAACCCTAACCCTAACCCTAATCCTAGCCCTAGCCCTAGCCCTAGCCCTAAAACTCACCCTAACCATAGCCCTAGCCCTAGCCCTAGACCTACCCTAAACCTAACCCTAAACCTAGCCCTAACCCTAGCCCTAACTCTAACCCTAACCCTAGCGCTAACCCTAGCCCTAGCCCTAGCCCTAGCCCTAGCCCTAACCCTAACCCTAACCCTAACCCTAGCCCTAGCACTAACCCTAGCCCTAACCCTAACGCTGAACCTAACCCTAACCCTAGCCCTAACACTAACCCTAACCCTAGCCCTAACCCTAACCCTGAACCTAGCCCTAGCCATAGCCCTAACCCTAACCCTAACACTAGCCCTAGCCCTAGCCCTAGCCCTAGCCCTAACCCTAAACCTAGCCCTAACCCTAACCCTAACCCTAGCCCTAGCCCTAGCCCTAACCCTAACCCTAGCCCTAAACCTAACACTGACCCTAACCCTAAACCTAGGCGTACCCTAACCCTAACCCTAGCCCTAGCGCTAAACCTATCCCTAACGCTAACCCTAGACCTAGCCCTAGCCCTAGCCCTAACCCTAACCCTAACCCTAACCCTAAGCTTGCCCTAGCCCTTACCCTAGCCATAGCCCTAACTCTGAGCCTAACCCTAACCCTTGCCCTAACCCTAACACTAGCCCTAACCCTAACCCTAACCCTAAACCTAGCCCTAGCCCTAGCCCTAACCCTAACCCTAACCCTAACACTAGCCCTAGGCCTAGACTTGCCCTAACCCTAACCCTAGCCCCAGCCCTAGCCCAAACCCTAACCCTAGCCCTAGCCCTAGCCCTAGCCCTAGCCCTAGCCCTAGACCTAACCTTACCCCTAACCCTAGCCCTAGCCCTAGCCCTAGCCCTAGCCCTATCCCTAACCCTAACCCTAACCCTAGCCCTAGCCCTAGACAAAGCCCTATCACTAACCCTAACACTAAACCTAACCCTAACCCTAGCCCTAACCCTAATCCTAGCCCTAGGCCTAGCCCTAACCCTAACCCTAGCCCTAACCCTAAACCTAGCCCTAGCCCTAGCCCTAGCCCTAGCCCTAACCCTAACCCTAACCCTAACCCTAACCCTGGCCCTAGCCCTAGAACTAACCCTAACCCTAACCCTAGCCCTAGCCCTAGCCCTAGCCCTAGCCCTAGCCCTAGCCCTATCCCTAACCCTAACCCTAACCCTAGCCCTAGCTTTAGCCCTAGCCCTAGCCCTAGCCCTAGCCCTAGACCAAGCCCTATCCCTAACCCTAACCCTAAACCTAACCCTAACCCTAGCCCTAAACCTAATCCTAGCCCTTGGCCTAGCCCTAGCCCTAGCGCTAACCCTAACCCTAACCCGAACAATAGCCCTAGCCCTAGCCCTAGCTCTAACCCTAACCCTAACCCTAGCCCTAGCCCTAGCCCTAGCCCTAACCCTAACCCTAACCCTAGCCCTACCCCTAGCCCTAGCCCTAGCCCTAGGCCAAGCCCTATCCCTAACCCTAACCCTAAACCTAACCCTAACCCTAGCCCTAAACCTAATCCTAGCCCTAGGCCTAGCCCTAGCCCTAGCCCTAACCCTAACCCTAACCCTAACAATAGCCCTAGCCCTAGCCCTAGCCCTAGCCATAACCCTAACCCTAGCCCTAGCCCTAGCCCTAGCCCTAACCCTAACCCTAACCCTAACCCTAACCCTGGCCCTAAACCTCGCCCTAGCCCTAGCCCTGGCTTTTGCCCTAGCCCTAGTCCTAGCACTAACCCTAACCCTAACACTAACCCTAACCCTAGCCCTAACCCTAAAACTAGGCGTACCCTAACCCTAACCCTAACCCTAGCCCTAGCCCTAGCCCTAGCCCTAAAACTAACCCTAACCATAGCCCTAGCCCTAGCCCTAGACCTAGCCCTAACCCTAACCCTAGCGCTAACCCTAGACCTAGCCCTAGCCCTAGCCCTAGACCTAACCCTAACACTAACCCTAACCCTAAACCTAGCCCTAGCACTACCCCTAGCCCAAACCCTAAACCTAACCCTAACCCTAGCCCTAACCTTAACCCTAGTCCTAGCCCTAGCCCTAGCCCTAACCCTAAAACTAGGCGTACCCTAACCCTAACCCTAGGCCTAGCCCTAGCCCTAACCCTAACCCTAACCCTAACCCTAACCCTAGCCCTAGCCCTAACCCTAGCCCTAGACCTAACCCTAAACCTAACCCTAGCCCTAGCCCTAGCCCTAACCCTAACCCTAAACCTAACCCTGGCCCTAGCCCTAGCCCTAACCCTAGCCCTAATCCTAGCCCTAGCCATAGTCCTAGCCCTAGCCCTAGACCTAACCTTAACCCTAACCCTAACCCTAGCCCTAGCCCTAGCCCTAGCCCTAGCCCTAACCCTAACCCTAACCCTAATCCTAGCCCTAGCCATAGTCCTAGCCCTAGCCCTAGACCTAACCTTAACCCTAACCCTAACCCTAGCCCTAGCCCTAGCCCTAGCCCTAGCCCTAACCCTAACCCTAACCCTAGCCCTAGCCCTAGACAAAGCCCTATCCCTAACCCTAACACTAAACCTAACCCTAACCCTAGCCCTAACCCTAATCCTAGCCCTAGGCCTAGCCCTAAGCCTAACCCTAGCCCTAACCCTAACCCTAGCCCTAGCCCTAGCCCTAGCCCTAGCCCTAACCCTAACCCTAATCCTAACCCTAACCCTGGCCCTAGCCCTAAACCTAACCCTAGCCCTAACCCTAACCCTAAACCTAGCCCTAGCCCTAGCCCTAACCCTATCCCTATCCCTAACCTTAACACTAACCCTAGACCTAGCCCTAGCCCTAGCCCTAACCCTAACCCTAACCCTAACCCTAGCCCTAGCCCTAGCCCTAGACCTAACCCTAACCCTAACCCTAGCCCAAGCCCTAGTTCTAACCCTAGCCCTAGCCCTATCCCTAACCCTAACCCGAACCCTAGCCCTAGCTTTAGCCCTAGCCCTAGCCCTAGCCCTAGACCAAGCACTATCCCTAACCCTAACCCTAAACCTAACCCTAACCCTAGCCCTAAACCTAATCCTAGCCCTAGGCTTAGCCCTAGCCCTAGCCCTAACCCTAACCCTAACCCGAGCAATAGCCCTAGCCCTAGCCCTAGCCCTAACCCTAACCCTAACCCTAGCCCTAGCCCTAGCCCTAGCCCTAACCCTAACCCTAACCCTAACCCTAGCCCTAGCCCTAGCCCTAGCCCTAGCCCTAGGCCAAGCCCTATCCCTAACCCTAACCCTAAACGTAACCCTAACCCTAGCCCTAAACCTAATCCTAGCCCTAGGCCTAGCCCTAGCCCTAGCCCTAACCCTAACCCTAACCCTAACAATAGCCCTAGCCCTAGCCCTAGCCCTAGCCATAACCCTAACCCTAGCCCTAGCCCTAGCCCTAGCCCTAACCATAACCCTAACCCTAACCCTAACCCTAACCCGAGCCCTAGCCATAGCCATAGCCGTAGCCCTAGCCCTAACCCTAACCCTAACCGTAGCCCTAGCCCTAGCCCTAACCCTAAGCCTAGCCCTAAACCTAACCCTAACCCTAACCCTAAACCTAACCCTAAACCTAGCCCTTGCCCTAACCCTAACCCTAACCCTAGCCGTAGCCCTAGCCCTAACCCTAACCCTAAACCTAGCCC
Organism: Sylvilagus floridanus; assembly: GCA_949820135.1. NCBI lineage: Eukaryota > Metazoa > Chordata > Mammalia > Lagomorpha > Leporidae > Sylvilagus > Sylvilagus floridanus. The sequence continues at coordinate 79,635,599 of OX463239.1, read as the reverse complement.
TAGCACTAGCCCTAACCCTAACCCTAGCCCTAAACCTTACCCTAACCCTAACCCTAAACCTAGGCGTACCCTAAACCTAACCCTAACCCTAGCCCTAGCCCTAGACCGAGCCCTAACCCTAACCCTAACCCTAACCCTAACACTAACCCTAGCCCTAACCCTAACCCTAACCATAACCCTAACCCTAGCCCTAGCCCTAACCCTAGCCCTAACCCTAACCCTAGCCCTAGCCCTAAACCTAACCCTAACCCTAAACCTAACCCTAACCCTAGCCCTAACCCTAGCACTATCCCTAACACTAGCCCTAACCCTAACCCTAAACTTGGCCCTAGCCCTAGCCCTAGCCCTAGCCCTAACCCTAATCCTAACCCTAACCCTAACCCTAGCCCTAGCCCTAACCCTAGCCATAGCCTTAACTCTGAACCTAACCCTAACCCTAGCCCTAACCCTAACGCTAGACCTAACCCTAACCCTAAACCTAGCCCTAGCCCTAGCCCTAACCCTAACCCTAACCCTAACACTAGCCCTAGGCCTAGCCCTAGCCCTAACCCTAACCCTAGCCCCAACCCTAGCCCAAACCCTAACCCTAGCCCTAGCCCTAGCCCTAGCCCTAGCCCTAACCCTAACCCTAACCCTATCACTAGCCCTAGCCCTAGCCCTAGCCCTAGCCCTAACCCTAACCCTAACCCTAGCCCTAGCCCTAGCCCTAGCCCAAACACTAAACCTAACACTAACCCTAGCCCTAACCTTAACCCCAGGCCTAGCCCTAGCCCTAGACCTAGCCCTAGACCTAACCATAACCCTAACCCTAGCCCTAGCCCTAGCCCTAGCCCTAGCCCTAGCCCTAACCCTACCCTAACCCTAACCCTAGCCCTAGCCCTAGCCCTAGACCTAGCCCTAGACCAAGCCCTATCCCTAAACCTAACCCTAAACCTAACCCTAACCCTAGCCCTAACCCTAATCCTAGTCCTAGGCCTAGACCTAGCCCTAGCCCTAATCCTAACCCTAACCCTAACAATAGCCCTAGCCCTAGCCCTAGCCCCTAAAACTAACCCTAACCATAGCCAGAGCCCTAGCCCTAGCCATAGCCCTAACCCTAACCCTAACCCTAGCCCTAACACTAGCCCTAACCCTAACCCTAACCCTAGCCCTAAACCTAGACCTAGCCCTAGCACTAGCCCTAGCCCTAGCCCTAACCCTAACCCTAACACTAACCCTAACCCTAGCCCTAACCCTAACCCTAGGTGTACCCTAACCCTAACCCTAACCCTAGCCCTAGCACTAGCCCAAAAACTAATCCTAACCCTAGCCCTAGCCCTAGCCCTTGCCCTAACCCTAACCCTATCCCTAACACTAGCCCTA
>OX463239.1:79628131-79634137 GCA_949820135.1 Sylvilagus floridanus | reverse complement strand
CTAGGGCTAGGGCTAGGGCTAGGGCTAGGCCTAGGGTTAGGGCAAGGGTTAGGGCTAGGGTTAGGACTAGGGCTAGGTTGAGGGTTAGGTTTAGTGTTAGGGCTAGGGCTAGGGTTAGGGCTATGGTTAGTGTTAGGCTTAGGGTTAGGGCTAGGGTTAGGGTTATGGTAGGGTTAGGGTGAGGGTTAGGGCTAGGGCAAGGGCTTGGGCTAGGGCTAGGGCTAGGGCTAGGGCTAGGGTTAGGTTTAGGATTAAGGTTAGGGTTAGGGTTATGTTTATTGCTAGGGCTAGTGCTAGGGCTAGTGTTAGGGTTAGGCTTAGGGCTTGGGCTAGGGTTAGTGTTAGGGTTAGTGTTAGGGCTAGGGCTAGGTTTAGGGCTAGGGCTAGGGCTAGGGCTAGGGTTAGTGTTAGGTCTAGGGCTAGGGCTAAGGCTAGGTTTAGGGTTAGGGTTAGTGTTAGGGTTAGGTTTAGGGCTAGGGCTAGGCCTAGGACTAGGGTTAGGGCTAGGGTTAGGGTTGGGTTAGGGTTAGGGTTAAGGCTAGGGTTAGGGTTAGGGTTAGGGCTAGGTCTAGGGCTAGGGCTAGTGTTAGGGTTACTGTTAGGGTTAGGGTTAGGGCTAGGGCTAGGGTTAAGGCTAGGGCTAGGGCTAGGGCTAGGGCTATCTTAGGTTAGAGTTAGGGCTAGGGCTAGCGTTAGGTCTGGGGTTAGGGTTAGGGTTTGGGCTAGGGCTAGGGCCAGGGCTAGGGCAAGGGTTAAGTTTAGGGTTAGGGCTAGGGCTAGGGCTAGGGCAAGGGCTAGGACTAGGGCTAGGGTTAGGGTTAGGGTTAGGGTTAGGGCTAGGGCTAGGTCTAGGGCTAGGGCTAGGGTTAGGGTTAGGGTTAAGGTTAGGTCTATGGCTATGGCTAGGGCTTGGGCTAGGTTTATGGTCAGGGTTATGGTTAGGGTTAAGGATAGGGCTAGGGCTAGGGCTAGGGTTAGGGTTAGGGTTAGGGTTAGGGTAGGGCTAGGGTTAGGGTTAGGGTTAGGGCTAGGGCAAGGCTAGGGCTAGGGCTAGGGCTAGGGCTAAGGCTAGGGCTAGGCCTAGGGTTAGGGCTAGGGTTAGGGCTAGGGCTAGGGCTAGGGCTAGGGTTAGGGTTAGGGTTAATGCTAGGGCTAGGGCTAGGGTTAGTGTTAGGGTGAGGGATTAGGGTTAGGGCTAGTGTTAGTTCTAGGGCTAGAGCTAGGGCTAGGGTTAGGGCTAGGGCTAGGGTTAGGGATAGGGTTAGGGCTAGGTCTAGTGTTAGGGCTAGTGCTAGGGTTAGGACTAGGGTTAGTGTTAGGCTTAGGGTTAGGGCTAGGGTTAGGGTTATGGTTAGGGTTAGGGTTAGGGCTAGGGCTAGGGCAAGGGCTTGGGCTAGGGCTAGGGCTAGGGCTAGGGCTAGTGTTAGGTTTAGGATTAAGGTTAGGGTTAGGGTTAGGTTTATGGCTAGGGCTAGTGCTAGGGCTAGTGTTATGGATAGGGTTAGGGCTTGGGCCAGGGTTAGTGTTAGGGTTAGGGTTAGGGCTAGGGTTAGGGTTAGGGTTAGGGTTAGGGGTTTGGCTAGGACTTGGGTTAGGACTAGGGCTAGGGCTAGGGTTAGGATTAGTGTTAGGTCTAGGTCTAGGGCTAAGGCTAGGATTAGGGTTAGGGTTAGTGTTAGGGTTAGGGTTAGGGCTAGGGCTAGGGCAAGGGCTAGGGCTAGGGTTAGGGCTAGGGTTAGGGTTGGGTTAGGGTTAGGGTTAAGGCTAGGGTTAGGGTTAGGTTTAGGGCTAGGGCTAGGGCTAGGGCTATGGTTAGGGTTACTGTTAGGGTTAGGGTTAGGGCTTGGGCTAGGGTTAGGGCTAGGGCTAGGGCTAGGGCTAGGGCTGGCTTAGGTTTAGAGTTAGGGCTAGGGCTAGGATTAGGTCTGGGGTTAGGGTTAGGGTTTGGGCTAGGGCTAGGGCCAGGGTTAGGGTTAGGATTAGGGCTAGGGCTAGGGCTAGGGCTAGGTTTAGGGTTAGGTTTAGTTTTAGGGTAAGGGTTAGGGATAGGGCTAGGGCTAGGGCTAGGGCTAGGGTTAAGGCTAGGTTTAGGGTTAGGATTAGGGTTAGGGTTAGGGCTAGGTTTACGGTTAGGGCTAGGGCTAGGGCTAGGGCTAGGGTTAGGGTTAGGGTTAGAGTTAGGGTTAGGGCTAGGGCTAGGGCTAGGGCTAGGGTTAGGTTTAGGGTTAGGGCTAGGGCTAGGGCTAGGGCAAAGGTAGGGCTAGGGCTAGGGCTAGGGCTAGGGCTAGGGTTAGGGTTAGGGTTAAGGTTAGGTCTATTGCTATGGCTAGGGCTTGGGCTAGGTTTAGGGTCAGGGTTATGGTTAGGGTTAGGGATAGGGCTAGGGCTAGGCCTAGGGCTAGGGTTAGGGTTAGGTTTAGGGTTAGGGCTAGGCCTAGGGTTAGGGTTAGGGTTAGGGCTAGGGCTAGGCCTAGGGTTCGGGCTAGGGTTAGGGCTAGGGCTAGGGCTAGGGCTAGGGTTAGGGTTAGGGTTAGGGCTAAGGCTAGGGCTAGGGTTAGTGTTAGGGTGAGGAGTTAGGTTAGGACTAGGGCTAGGGAGAGCGTTAGGGTTAGTGTTAGGGCTAGGGCTAGGGTTAGGGCTAGGTTTAGAGTCAGGGTTAGTGTTAGGGCCAAGGTTAGGGTCAGAGTTAGGGCTAGGGCTAGGGCTAGGGCTAGGCTCAGGGTCAGGGTTAGGGCTAGGGTAGTGCTAGGTCCAGGTTTAGGGTTATGGATAGGGTTAGGCCTAGGGCTAGGGCTAGGGCTAGGGCTAGGGCTAGGTGTAGGGCTACGATTCGGGTTAGGGTTAGGGTTAGGGCTAGACCTATTGCTAGTGCTAGGGCTAAGGTTAGGTTTAGGGCTAGGGTTGGGGTTAGGGTTAGGGTTAGGGCTAGGGTTAGAGTTAGGGCTAGGGTTAGGGTTAGGGCTAGTGTTAGGGTTAGGTTTAGGGCTAGGGATAGGGCTAGGGCTAGGGCTAGGGCTATGGCTAGGGTTAGGGTTAGGGTTAGGGCTAGGGCTAGGGCTAGGGTTAGTGTTAGGGTGAGGGCTAGGACTAGAGTTAGGATTAGGGTTAGAGCTAGGTTTAGGGCTAGGGCTAAGGCTAGGGCTAGGGTTAGGGTTAGGGTTAGGGTTAGGGCTAGGGTTAGGGTTAGGGCTAGGGTTAGGGTTAGAGTTAGGGTTAGGTTGAGGGCTAGGGCTAGAGTTAGGGTTAGGGTTAGGGCTAGGGTTAGGGCTAGGGCTAAGGCTAGGGCTAGGGTTAGGTTTAGGCTTAGTGTTAGGGCTAGGGCTAGGGCTAGGGCTAGGGCTAGGGCTAGGATTAGGGTTAGGGTGAGGGCTAGGGCTAGGGTTAGGGTTAGGGTTAGGGTTAGGGCTAGGGTTAGGGCTAGGGCTAGGGCTAGGGCTAGATTTAGGGTTAGGGTTAGGTTTAGGGCTAGGGTTAGGGTTAGGGCTAGGGTTAGGGTTAGGTTTAGGGTTAGGGTGAGGTCTAAGGCTAGGGTTAGTGTTAGGGTTAGTGTTACGGTTAGGGCTAGGGCTATGGATAGGGCTAGGGTTAGGGTTAGGGTTAGGGTTAGGGTTAGGGCTAGGGCTAGGGCTAGGATTAGGGCTAGGTCTAGGGTTAGGTTAAGGGTTAGGGTTAGGGCTAGAGATAGGGTTAGGGTTAGGGTTAGTGCTAGGGTTAGGGTTAGGGTTAGGGTTAGGTTTAGGGCTAGGGCTAGGGCTAGGCCTAGGGTTAGGGTTAGGGTTAGGGCTAGGGCTAGGGTTAGGGTTAGGGTTAGGGTTAAGGTTAGAGCTATGGCTATGGCTAGGGCTTGGGATAGGTTTAGGGTCAGGGTTATGGTTAGGGTTAGGGCTAGGGCTAGGGCTAGGGCTAGGGCTAAGGTTAGGGTTAGGGTTAGGGTTAGGGTAGTGCTAGGGTTAGGGTTAGGGGTAGGTTTAGGGTTAGGGTTAGGGTTAGGGTTAGGGCTAGGGCTAGGGCTAGGATTAGGGCTAGGGCTCGGTTTAGGGTTAGGGTTAGGGTTAGGGTTAGGGCTAGGGCTAGGATTAGGGCTAGGGCTCGGTTTAGGGTTAGGGTTAGGGTTAGGGTTAGGGCTAGGGTTAGGGTTAGGGTTAGGGCTAGGGCTAGGGCTAGGCCTAGGGTTAGGGTTAGGGTTAGGGCTAGGGCTAGGTCTAGGGCTAGGGCTAGGGTTAGGGTTAGGGCTAGGGTTAGGTTTAGGGTTAGGGTTAGGGTGAGGCCTAAGGCTAGGGTTAGTGTTAGGGTTAGTGTTACGGTTAGGGCTAGGGCTATGGCTAGGGCTAGGGTTAGGGTTAGGGTTAGGGTTAGGGCTAGGGCTAGGGCTAGGATTAGGGCTAGGGCTCGGTTTAGGGTTAGGGTTAGGGTTAGGGTTAGGGCTAGGGCTAGGGTTAGGGTTAGTGCTAGGGTTAGTGTTAGGGTTAGGGTTAGGTTTAGGGTTAGGGTTAGGGTTAGGGCTAGGGCTAGGGCTAGGCCTAGGGATAGGGTTAGGGTTAGGGCTAGGGCTAGGTCTAGGGCTAGGGCTAGGGTTAGTGTTAGGGTTAAGGTTAAGGTTAGGTCTATGGCTATGGCTAGGGCTTGGGCTAGGTTTAGGGTCAGGGTTATGGTTAGGGTTAGGGATAGGGCTAGGGCTAGGCCTAGGGCCAGGGTTAGGGTTAGGGTTAGGGTTAGGGTAGGGCTAGGGTTAGGGTTAAGGGTAGGGATAGGTTTAGGGTTAGGGTTAGGGCTAGGGCTACTGCTAGGGTTAGGTTTAGGGTTAGAGTTAGAGTTAGGGCTAGGGCTATGGCTAGGGTTAGGGTTAGGTTTAGGGTTAGGGCTAGGGCTAGGGCTAGGGCAAGGGTAGGGCTAGGGCTAGGGCTAGGGCTAGGCCTAGGGTTAGGCTTAGGTTTAGGGCTAGGGCTAGGTCTAGGGTTAGGGCTAGGGTTAGGGTTAGGGTTAAGGTTAGGTCTATGGCTATGGCTAGGGCTTGGGCTAGGTTTAGGGTCAGGGTTATGGTTAGGGTTAGGGATAGGTCTAGGGCTAGGCCTAGGGCTAGGGTTAGGGTTAGGTTTAGGGTTAGGGCTAGGGCTAGGGTTAGGGTTAGGGTTAGGGTTAGGGCTAGGGCTAGGGCTAGGGCTAGGGTTAGGGTTAGGGTTAGGGCTAGGGCTAGGGCTAGGCCTAGGGTTAGGGCTAGGGTTAGGGCTAGGGCTAGGGCTAGGGCTAGGGTTAGGGTTAGGGTTAGGGCTAGGGCTAGGGCTAGGGTTAGTGTTAGGGTGAGGGGTTAGGGTTAGGACTAGGGCTAGGGAGAGCGTTAGGGTTAGTGTTAGGTCTAGGGCTAGGGTTAGGGCTAGGTTTAGAGTCAGGGTTAGGGCTAGGGCTAGGGCTAGGGCTAAGGTTAGGGTCAGAGTAGGGCTAGGGCTAGGGCTAGGGCTAGGCTCAGGGTCAGGTTTAGGGCTAGGGTAGTGCTAGGTCCAGGTTTAGGGTTATGGATAGGGTTAGGCCTAGGGCTAGGGCTAGGGCTAGGGCTAGGTGTAGGGCTACGATTCGGGTTAGGGTTAGGGTTAGGGCTAGACCTATTGCTAGTGCTAGGGCTAAGGTTAGGGTTAGGGCTAGGGTTAGGTTTAGGGTTAGGGTTAGGGCTAGGGTTAGAGTTAGGGCTAGGGTTAGGGTTAGGGCTAGGGTTAGGGTTAGGTTTAGGGCTAGGGCTAGGGCTAGGGCTAGGGCTAGGGCTAGGGCTAGGGCTATGGCTAGGGTTAGGGTTAGGGTTAGGGGTAGGGCTAGGGCTATGGCTAGGGCTAGGTTTAGGGTTAGGGATAGTTTTAGGGTAAGGGTTAGGGATAGGGCTATGGCTAGGGCCAGGGCTAGGGTTAAGCCTTGGTTTAGGGTTAGGATTAGGGTTAGGGTTAGGGTTAGGGCTAGGGCTAGGTCTAGGGCTAGGGCTAGGGTTAGGGTTAGGGTTAGGGCTAGGGCTAGGGTTAGGGT